>JAOUZG010023642.1:0-16185 GCA_026289955.1 Argiope argentata | reverse complement strand
ATATATATATATATATATATATATATTTGTTTATTGGAATAAGAAGTTTTCATTTAATCCATTGACTTACTTCTCCCTCCCTCAAACGAGCGGCCATGTAATCTGCCCTACAGTATATAAAAAGAATAGAATAGGCTGCAGATAGGGACCTAAATTCCGTCACTGATTATAGTGCGAATGTACTGCACGATCCTGCAGGGTCTCGAATGAATGTCTGTGCCAACAAAATCCGCCTCAGCCCATTTTAACAAACATAACTTCTAATTCATACCTCATTTCGCCTTTGGTTGCTCCATCACTACGAATAATGTATTTATTAATAATTATGCCACCAATAATAGGCTTAATTTACCAACTAACAACTTTGAAGTTTGAATTTAAGTAATGCAAGTTGATCTACCTTTAATAGTTGAATTTCATTTTTAACTTTTTAATTAACTCTTTATTTAAAGAGCCTCCAAAAATTAAGAATTTTGTGTGTTTTACAGAATTTATTATATCCACTTGTAAGGTCGTCACTTTTATGTAAAGCTTTCTATACTAATAGCTTAATGTGCACAGGAACTTCGTATGGCAATTACTTCATCGGATAAGTTTCTTTTAAATTATTATGTATTAAATAATAACAAATTTAAACACCTTGGAAAAGTGTAAATGTTAGTGGATATAATTGAAATATTAAGCTAGCCGAAGTTAATCTAATCTAATAAACTATGCGAATGATTTCGCCTTATGATCAATTTGGCATTGAAAGCGGTTGAACTAAAATGTTATCTTTCAAAAAGGAGAAAATATTATCTGAAAAGGGTTATCTTTTCTTGGTTATATTATTACCCCTTGCCATTATCTCTTCTTTATCGATGAGTTCTTTTGAGGTGAAAATGCGAATGTTATCGAAAACAAAAGAATTTTTTTTTTTTTTTCGAAAAATTGTTACAGCCTATACAATTTGCTTTCTAAGTTAAAAACAAGCATGAATAAAAGGAGGGGAGGAGAGATGGTATGCTACCTGTTGAACCTGCCTGTTATCTTCAAGAGGAATCGGCGAAGTTGCTTCTTTACCTTTATTGACCTTTCCTAGTGCTACCTGTCTCAACATAGAATACCAGTTTCAGCGGAAAAAACCATTTTCGCCAGCATTTTACCTCTTTTTATTTCTTTGAAGTTTTAATTATGACAACTAAAAATTTTGCTGCTGTTTTGCGGCGAAAAGGAGAGCTTGTTTTGGTAAGAAGCTTTTTTTAATGAAATTTTTTCATTTAAGTAATAAAAGTTTGTTACGTAAAATTATAGATCACAGTCTTATTGATAATAAAAGTTTATTACTTTAAAATATTTTAAATTAAAGGTCACATTCTTATTTTATAAAACTGTTACTTTAGTAATGAATTGGCAAAATTTATTGCATTTCTCAACGAATTAAAAGGAAAATAAAGTAGTTAATGAATAACTTGTCTGATAAAAAAAATTACCTTTATATAATAACTGTATAATATTAAACATGCACCAATTAAAAATATTTTGCAGTTTATTTTAATAATGCATGTAGACTATATAAATTTACCTATAATTTAAAAGGAAATAGTTGTTGCAGTTTTGTATTAAATATGTCTTGTTTTTCTTATTGATCTAAAAATATAACTGTGTTAATTAAAGAAATATGATAATATATAAGTTACATTTTTTAAATCCTTTTTATAACCATTTGATGTATCACTTCAAATCTATATGTGATATATAGCTTTAATATATATATATATTAATTCTTTGGTGAAATTTATTATTGAGGTCTAAGCTTTGTTCTTTTCCAAAATTACATTAAATTGTTTTAGATAAATCGCAGTTGTAAATTTCTGATTTTGTCTTTTGCTTTTATCTAATAAATTCTTATAATTGATTTTCATGTTATATTTTTTAAATTGAATATTGATAAACCATGTGAAATGTTATTGAAAACTGTAACTTTAAATGTTTCAATTATTAATTGTTATAAAATAATCTTTCAGTTATTTATTTTGAAATTTATTCAATAAACTCAAATGTGTAAATATATTGCAGAATTCAGAAAAATAAGATGATAAAAATAAAAATTAATCAGTTGTGAATGAATTTAATTTTGATTTGAAGCAAATTACAAAAAGGTTTTATTGCATTACAAGCATCAAATTTTACAATAAGAATTTTTTTTTAAAAAAAAATTATGAATAAATATTCTTACTGTTTTTAGAATTATACAAGCATTTTTGTTCTGAATTTTAAATATATCTTCTATTTTTTTTAGGAGAATCGCAATGTGCCAGAGCCCTTGGGTCATGGTGTGTTTCATTTTCTTGTATGAAGAAATAATTTCCATAGGCTCAAATTTAATTGTTTTATAAGTTGCCTTTTTAAGCAAGAATGTCATATGCATTTGTCATTAATTCCCTATTTTTCAGTAATTTTATATTGGGATATTTATAATAATCCATAACTATAATATAATTATTCATTTTGTGACTACTGTAATTTATAATATATAGAAAACTAAAAATGGTTAGATTACAGACAGTTGATGCAATGTATGTTTCTTTAGATTTTATGGCTATGGATATTCCAACAACTTTTAATTATAGTGCAACTTTATTGAAATTAAAACCTAAACTACATGTTATCCTTTTCTAGAGTTTAGGTAGAAACATGTATGTTATACACCTATTAGGGGGGGGATTCGACAATCAAAAAATTGAAATAATAATACAGTAAATATCAAACCCAAGTAGAATTTATCATATGTAAAAATGCAAAATCAGAATGTGAACATAAATTTCAACGAAATTAATTCTTGATTCAAATTAAAAATATAATTTGTATGGTAATGCTATATATATATATATATATATATATATATATATATATAATATGATTCATGGTCCTTTATAATCTCTAAGTTCATAAACAATCTTGCACATATGTCTGTTGTTTAAACATTGTGCCCAAATGTAGTCAAAAGAGTGCATTGTTCTATTTGTTTACAGCAGATATATATTCAATCAAGTCATTGTTTTAATGTAGTTTTATTTCACAAATAAAAAAGGATTAGTATTGAAATTAAAATATTCCAAATTATTTAGCAATTTATATTGATGAACTTTGTAGTTTTATATGTGATGGGAACTTCACTTTATCATTGATTATAAAGCTTCTTTCTTGCAGGAAATTGTAATTAGAATTCTTTCTGAAGATTTGCAAGATTTCCCACATTATGTTAAATAATTCTTTTATATTAGTTTTGATCATTTTAAACAACCATTAAAATTTTCTTTTGTTTTTGTTAAAAAGTTCTTAAATTAATAGATTTACTTTGACCATTTGAATCTATTGAATTTAAATGAAGATTCGTGATTTGTGCAATACATTTTTCTGAATTGGATTTGAGCTTTTATTTTTTATTGTATTCTTAATTATTATATTTTCATTTGTGTGTTTTTAGAGGTTTTAATTTCCATCCATACTGTTGGCATTTGCGGCTCTGATGTTCATTATTGGAAACATGGACAAATTGGAGATTTTATTGTTAAAGAGCCAATGATTTTAGGGCATGAATCTAGTGGTATTGTAATTAAGACTGGTGAGCAAGTGAAACATTTAAAGCCAGGTATGCTATGCTCATTACATCAATACTATTAAATTTTCATATTAGAAGACAATCAACAATATTTTTTTTATTGAATTAAGGTAATTTTAAAAATAACTTCTATAAAGAAAAAAGTTTTAATTTCTTTATTAATAAATGTTATAAGGGTGATTTTCAAATTTAATGCATTTTTGATGTCCGAAACTTTTTTTTTATCTTGAAAATAATGTTCCTGTGTTTTGCGAGTTTATTTTATATTGAAATGCATATCTTAAGAGATAATTGTGTATAATATTAAAAATATATTCCTTAAAAAAATTTAATACCATTTTTTTAAAAAACTGAAAAGCTGAAATAATGGCTGTCCAAAATGACAAAATCAAATTTCTCTTTCATAAATGATACATTTCTAATTTAATATAAGTTTAAAAAATATGTGTGCCTAAATACATATTTTGTACTTTATTAAATTTATAAATATTTTTTTATTAAAGCAAATTTTTTAATACATAAAAATTATTTTTATTTTGTCGGAGAGAATTGTCAGGTCAGTAACTATTAGGTCTGTTACCAAAGGTAATTATTTACAAAATCACTTCATAGTTGGTGCCACAATTTTTTAATATAGACTTCCTTGTGCAGCAAAAGTCATTTTAAAGTTTGAAGTTAAGCTAACAGGATGTTTTAAAGAAGTTTTGGATTCTACTGAGGTTAGTATTTTTTTATGTTGCCAGATCTGTTACCTAGTTTAAATACTTAAAATAATGTGCTCATCTAAAATGCTTGCCACAAAATAATTACTATTTGAACTGTATTTAAGCCATAATGTCTTAAGCCTAAAAATTGTAAAAATGGTAGCAAAAGAATAAATAATAGTCAATTTGTCTGGACTGTTACTTGTCAGGTTTATTATCAATAAAAAGTAACAGACTGGACATGACCTACAGCAACAATTTTATTTTTTACATAAAGAAGGAATAATGGATACTGTGTTATTTCTATTTGAGAAAATGGTGGCTTAAATGTAAAAATTAATTGAATAGTGTTGTATCAATGATTTAAACTCAATTTTAAAAATAAATGTTGATGTAAATTTATATGAATTAAAGTCTTGGCCTTTTATATTTATATTACTGTTTTTTTTTCATAGTGCAGATGTAATATATCTGTTTCTAGATTTGTTTCAAAGAATACAAAATGTTATCAGGAAACTTAAACAAAAAAATTATAAACTTAATAAGCTTCTAAAAATATTTTTTTAAATAATGTTACCAGAAATATTTTAGCTAAGATTGTTTCAGTTCAGATATAAATTTTTCTTTAACATTAAACTTTTTTTAAAAATTTATTTCGATGTAAATATTTAAATTTCATTTTATTTTTCTTATTTTATTCATATTTATCAAATTTAGTAAAATTTTTGTGCTTTCACTTATTATTAAGATTAAACAAATGGCCAAACTATCAGCTGCAGAGAGGCAACAGCGCTATAGAGAGAGGAGAAAGAATGATCCAATTAAAGAAGCAGAAAACAAGAGAAAGGACCGTGAAAGGAGAAAAGCATCACGAAAAAGTATTAAGGATATGACAGAAAGGGAGAAAAGACACCAGAGACTTACATGGAGAAAAGACGAACAATGCTCTAGGAAAAATAAAAAAAAGAGTCATGCATAATCTCACCAAATTCATCCGATCACCAACACTTCCAGAGCCTTACTCAATTTTTGTTAAAGTTGGCCGTGAAAAAAACAGAGGTGACAGAAGCAAAATAGTAAGGGAAAATAAAAAGTTGAAAGAAGAAGTAGTAAAATTAAAGTGTAAAGTAGATTCAATGAGAAAAGGTTATAAAAGAAAATTGGATTGAATTGAATTTTTGAAGAAAAGAAGTCCATTAATATATATAATACATGTTTTTTCAGATGGACCAAGTACACAGTATAGGCAAAAGAAAAACTTTTATTTGTTTAATGAACAGTTATTTGACCATAACTTCACCAAAGGCGCTTGGAATTTTTTTTGAAAGTGGGCATGGAAAGGGAGCAGCAGACGGTATTGGTGCAGCATTAAAACGGGCTGCTGGTGATTTAGTTGCACATGGGACAGATATTTGTGATGCTGGGTCCTATTTTCTCAAACTCTAATCTAATACAAGTATTCATTTATTTTTTGTAACAGAAGATGACATTAAAAAAATCAAAAATAATCTACCTGCCGAAAGACATATTCCAAAGTTGCCAGAAACTAGACAAATGCACCAAATTGCAATTGAAAAGAAAAATGAAATATTCTATAGAAATGTCAGTTGTTTTTGTTTGAAGAAAAATCAGCAGAAAAAGTCAACAGGGGCTTTCAATCAGGGATTTTGCAAATGCTATAAACCTAAAAAAATTTGTAATGAAATTAAGAAAAGGAAAAACAGAAAAGACCCAAACTTCTACTGCAATTTTATCAGATAATGATGATGATATTTCTGTTTCAACAAGCAAAATAATAAAAAGATGTGGCCCCATTAGCCTGTACTATTGACAATTTCTCACCTGATGATATCCATGAGGGGAGATATCTTCTTGTTGAATTTACTGGAGAAAATAAAAGAAAATATAAATATACTTATGTTACTATAGCCCAAGGAAGAGTTGAAGAAGGTGGTGAATTAAAAATTATTTGCTTAAATGCCATAGACAAAACAAGAAAGAGTTTCCAAGTGAATGAAAGTGATGCTTCTTATGTTCAATATGAACAAATCAAATCCATAATACCTGCAACTAAATTGAAGATAAAAGGACACAGATTATACTATGAGTTCCCAAATGCATTAGATGTTTTTGGAAAGCGTTAAACAGTTATTATTTTTCACATAATTTTTTCCTTATTGAATACCAAAATGTTACATTAATTTACTTAATAAATAGAAATTAGTTTGTAATTATTGTATTTTTGTTTGAAAATTATAATTTTTAGAACCAAAAACTTAAATACTTTAACATTTATGTTTCTTAAAGTCAGGTCTGTTACTTTGTGACAAAATATTTTTTAAAAAAATAAGGTTTTACATAGAATATTAAAAAAGGAGGTCATATGACAGATACATGAAACCTTTTAATGATATTATTTTAAATATACAGTATAACATAAATTTAAATCGTTTAAGAGAAAAAATAAAGTACTAAAACAAAAATAAAATAACAGAACTGACATTTACAATACAAAAAAAAATAAATATTTTTTTTATCAAAAAATGTATAATATACTTTTATTTTAGACTAATTTCTTACAACAATAACAATTTAGATATTAAAAAAATTGTTATTCTGTATTGAAACTTTAAAAAAAATGTCTGATAACAGACCTGACTTTTTTGGTTTTTTAGTCACTTTTAAATACCCTACTAGGTCTGAATTCAAATTTAATTTTATTGCTGATCATAAAATCATCTACAGGACACGTGTAGAAATTCATGTCAATCAACAAGAATAATAAATTTGAATTTTTTTTAATTTAAACTTAAAAATGAGTCAAATTTGAAAATGACCTATAAATATTTTTTTATATTTCTAATTACTTATTTAATTAATATGATTATTTATCATATAGAATTTACTCTAAGTACGGAAGTTCTAGGGATGACTTTTCTACAAAAATTTTCATTTAGTTATTCCAATTTCTATATGTTTTCTTTTCATAATTACCTATTTAAGAAATAATAATAATTTCTTAAATGGGTAATTATAATCTTTTTCAGAGATAAAGGCTTTAAGAAATGATGCTACAGAATTTTTAACAAGGAACAAGAGAATAATTATTTTATATAACAAGAACAATATAAATAAATAAAAAGATTAATAGAATTAGTTGAAGTATATCTCTCAAGTTGAGAAAGAAATATTCAGTTTTTGGTGCGAAAGATTGCATAGGATAATAGTGATAAGGATATAGTGATACCCATAATCTAACTGCTCTTGATTTTAAAATTCTTATATCAGTTTTAGTTTTTATACGATGAATTGTGTTGAATAAAATGTCAATTTGGGTTACATTTAACAAGACATTGACATTAAAACTCAGATTTCCTGGTAATAATTAATTTTATTTCAACTTTATAAAAAATTAAAGTAACATTCAAAGAAGAATGCCACAATATAAATGGAATAGAAAAACAAATAAAAATATATACTTTTGTTAAATTAATATAATTTGCAATTTTCACTTCCAAATGATAAAATAGTAAATATGTTGGTATGCATATCATTTTAATAATTTAGGTTTTTGATTACAATTGAAATTTTTCTAGTAAATTTTCAAGCAAATTAATAAATTTTTACCTTAACTATTTCATTAAAAAAATGTTGAATCTTATGTTGCTTTTTTTAATTAAATGTATTATTTATAAAAAGTGCTTTCTAATTTTTTTTAGCTTTTTGAAATATATATATATTTTTTAAACTTTAAAAAAAAATTTCATCATTTAAGATGTTTTATATAAAATCTCTTAAGAATATTTGATAATTTATTATTCTTCTTTAATTTTTTTTTCAATATATTCTTTTTTAACTTAGGAATTTACTTTAACAAATGAAAACAGTTCTTTAACTCTGTATCTTCTCTTAGTAATTAATTACCTTGTCTAATGCAGTATTGCCTTTTTTTCAAAAGCACTATTAGCCATAAACTTTTTTAAGTAATTTTTTTTTTGAGAGTGAGACTGAATGAATTTACTCAGTATAAAATAATTCTAAATTGATTAATACAACTTTTGAATTACAAATTTGAGTGGGGAATTTCACTACAACAAAAACATTTAAAATATCACTGTTTTGTGCTAATCAGTTGAACAAGTCTGCCACCATGCAATTATTATTTTTTTCTAAACTTCATAAAAATCTGCTATAAGAAAGGATGAAATAAGAACACATTTCTTTAACTCTTTTTGAAAGGAAAAATTGTAAAAATATTTGTCATATTTTCTTGTATGTCAACAAAAAAAAATTGCTGGTAAATTATAATTTTATCATGTTTAAATACTTTATACTACGAAGTAAATTCAACATACTCTGAATGGGAAGATTTTTTTTGTTTGTTTCATTTGGTTGTTGCATTTTAGAGTGAAAAACATTCAAGCAAGTACAGTTGTTATAAGAATTAAAGAGGCTAAATTTGATTCTTTTTCATTTTTCTTTCTTTACAAAGCAATTTCTACTTGTTTGATATCTATTGATGCTGTTTTATTCTGTTTTATAAAATAATTACGAAATATTTTCAGTAATCTCTTACAGAATAAATATTTACTTTGGTAGGGGATAGAATATGTATTGAACCAGGAGTGCCCTGTAGAAGGTGTGAGTTTTGTTTAGAAGGGCGATATAATCTGTGTCCAGATATAAAATTCTGTGCTACACCTCCTGTTGATGGATCTCTTTGTCAATATTATTGCCATGATGCTGATTTCTGTTACAAGTTATTATTTTTTTTTGTATTATCTTTAATATAAATATATATTGTGATACTTAAAAACTGAAGTTTTAATGTCACCTTTCAAATTAATTTCAATTATTTTGGTAATTAATATTTTTTAGTATTTTACTTAATTAAAAAATATTTATAAAATTTCATCCCTTTTTTTAATTAAAAGTAAATATTTCACTGAATTTTGAAAAAGATTTATTTTCTGATTCTGATACATAGCTATAAATACATAAAACATTTTTTATGGTTTTTTTATTTTTGTTTTATGGAATAAAATTATATACACAACAAAGTAATTGGTTAAAAAACAGATTTGCTTAAACTTATAAAAGTATTTTCACTTTATGCCATGTTTATTTGTTACATTAAATCAGTGAAAAAGGGCAGAATATTTATGTATATATATCATCTTGAATATTCTTGAGGGTTTTTTAGGAAAGCCATAGATGAAACAAATAGTATTGCAAAGAATTTATGTGTCGTAGTTGGTATGAGGAATTTCTTTCTGATATTTCATTATTTTTCTAACACTCATAAGATTGTATTAAGGTTCCTTACAGACACATTTCTCTGTAAATGGATCTTAAATCACTGATTTTTGTAAATGTTCTAATATGTGACCATGACATTTCTTTGCAAAGACTATTAACTGAACTGTGTAGTAGAATGAATGAATCTCTACATTTTTTTTCCTTTTGTTAGCAAACTAATTAATGGACATTCTTAAAAGCTGGATAATGATTTGTATATATATATATATATATATATATATATATATATATATATATATAAAGAGAGAAATCCAGTACTTTTCTATTAACTGGGCACAAGCAAAAAATCACCAAAGAAATTTGGTGGAATTCTACATTATTTGGCGATTTTCATTTGCGGTCGGTCGACTGATTTTTAAAAATTAATGCATCATATTATTGAATTTCAATTAAAAACAAATTTAATCATTTTTATTTATTAATTATTTAATCATTACGGTACAATAATGCTTTGATAATAAATGATAATAAGTTTCACTAAAATTCAATAATTTCTTTTCTAATCCGCAGTTTAAAATTTTATTTTAGGTTACCTGAAAACGTAAGCTTAGAAGAAGGAGCTTTAATGGAGCCCCTTTCAGTTGCAGTTCATGCTTGTAGAAGAGCACAAGTAACTGCTGGAAAATCTGTGCTAATATGTGGAGCTGGTACATTGTCACTTATTTAACAACATTTATTACAATATTTATCATTATTAAGTTTGTGATATTATCGAAAATATTAAACTTTTTGAAGAAAAAAAATCTGAAATAAGTAAATAAAATTCTTAATAAGTTTATTTACAAAAACTGAAGGTTTGTATCTAATAATGTAATTTTAAAATTAGTTTTGAATTGATTTGAAAGTGCAAGCATTGATTTTTATTTTGAGATTTGATCATGTTTTAAAATTATGAAGCCTGTCATAAAAATAATTCAAATTGCTTCTAGATATGATTTTTATACTATTTTTGACCATTGTAATGTTAGGTAGTTATATATCTTTATGTATTTTACAGTGATAATTGCTTTTTGTATAAATTTAAGTTGTACATTGACTTTAAAACTCCATTAAATGCCCATTAATAAAATTATTTATTACCAAATTTATACTATAAAATTGGCAAAGCTTTTTACACTTTTTTTTATTGCTTTTAGGTCCCATTGGACTAGTCAATCTTTTAACTTGCAAAGCCATGGGAGCAACAAAATTATGCATTACAGGTATAAAAAACATATATTGCACTTGCTCATAACAAATTTTTAAAATTATTATTTTATTTAAGTAAAATGTTTAGGAAATATTTTCTTTCTCAATATAAATAAAATTGCTTTGACATTATTATTTATCATTGTCTGAACTACAGAAGATTGAGTTGCATTGTTATTTGTTTTTCCCCAAATGATAATCATTAGATCAGAGATTAAAATAAATATAATCATTGTGGCAATAATTTTAAAGTATTCTTATGATATCCAATGATTATTAATTCTAATTAAATTATTCTCATGTTAAATATATGGTTTTCCCTTTTTGCCTTTTTTAATAAACAGAATTAGCAATAAAAAAATGCTATAGCATAAATAAAATGAGATATAAATAAAAAATAAAATAATTCTTGCAATCTCTTTACATAATTGCTAACAAATTTTCATAGAAAATAATGCCTTTATAAAGCTGTTATTTATTTAAAAATTTAAAATTAAAATTTTGCTCTTAGTTTTTAGAAAATTTAAAACATGAATGCATTTTCTGGTGTTTTCAAAGGATATCTTGTAAATTTTAATTTTTGTATTATCGTCCCTAATCATGGAGATATCACAACTCTAAAATAATCTGTATTTGGGGAAAATAATTTATTTCTATAGTATTCATCATTTGTGGAACAAAACAAATATTAACTGTAATTTTTAATCAAGCTTTTACATGTGAATATATATTCACTTCATTCTTTATTTAAACATATTTGATTTTTAATTCATAAGCATTTAAATATGCAATTTTTACAATTTTTCAAAAAATATTTTTAATGATAATGAAGTAAATATTTAAGTTAAGAAGTGAATATTAATTTTGATAGATATAATTTTAAATGACTTTTTTTCTAATAGATGATTTGCTTCACAGATATTTCTGAAAGCCGCTTGAATGTCGCAAAAAAACTAGGTGCTTCTTTTCAAATAAATGTGAAAGATTTGGATGCAAAAACAGCAGTGTCAAAAATTAAGTCCTTTCTAGGAGGATCACCTGATATTACTATTGAATGTAGTGGTGCGGAATCAAGCATTGGACTTGCTCTTTTGGTGAGCACATTTTACAGTTAGTAGGAATAAAAGTTACATGATATATCATTACTATAATCTTGAATAAAAATTTCATTTTCTTAAACTTAATTAAAAATAACTGATTTATTTAGAACTAACTGATTCATTTTATTCAATTTTTTGAAAGAATTTTCAATTACTGAAACTATATTTAAAATGGAAAGTTGGAATTTGAATTTAGCTTAATGCTATTATGCTTTTAATGTAACTATAAGATGTATAGAAATACAGTCATGTCCATAAATTAAGGATAATTTAGAGTCACGAGGAAGAAGAACTCTTAATTACATATATCACCCATAAAATGACTACACACATCACCCACAAATTCTAGGCAGCCATCCGACGACACCGATAGTACAACACAATAACGAGAGTGTAAGGGGTTGATGTATAAGGAATACAGGTAAAGAAGTAAAATTGTTGGCAAACGCTTAATAAGACTTACAATGCAATAACTGCATAGTTATGACACAAAGAACACGTTTGGATGATTGTTTAAATGATATTATTTACCGTCTGGAATTTTGGCATACACAGCTAAAATATCCGAGTAACTTGGAATCGCCCGGAGTGTTATCTCCAGGCTTTGAAAACGATTACAGGATGGTAGTTATGTGAATAGACGTTACAGCACAATCGTCCACGAGATACAACGCCGAATGGGGACTGGTATTTGGCAGTTACTGCCTAAAGAAACAGACGTTATACTGCATCATACCTGTTTCGTCAGCTATCTTCAGCCACTAGTACAACAGCTTCAGAGCGGCAGGTACCCGTTACTGCAGAGAGAACATCATCGCGGTGGTGCAGGATTGCTCGTTTGGGAAGGAATTCATCTGAGTTCCAGAAATGACCTTCTTTATCAAATTGGAACCATGGCAGACCAAATCTATCGAGACGCCATTCCAGAATATGTACGTTTGTTTCGAGGCGCCATGGTCGCAGAATTCGTGTTTATGGATGAAAACGCCCGTCCTCACCGTGCAAACATCGTAGACGAGTGTCTTCCATCGGAGGATATGACAATATTCTCACTGGACAAGAATCCTGTAGAGCATGTGTGGGACATGCTTGGCCGACGAGTCCCCCGCACGTCAACCACCTCCTACATGTCTACCAGAACTTCGGAGAGCATTGTTTGATGAAAAGGTGTAATAATCTCCAAGATCAAATCGAAAAATTGATATTCACCATGCTTAGGCGTTGTACAAACTGTATTGCTTCTTCTGGGAGACATACTATTTATTATTAACCATGCAATATTGGTTTTTGCAAATAGTTCTTTTTCCCGTTTAGAGAACAAAAAATCGCAATTTTATTAATATCAAGCATTTAGCATCTATTGTTCTCTTTACCTTTTGTTTAATAAAAAATGCTTTAGAAATAAGTCACATTTGTTTTGCTTCTGATTCTTTCTTTTTCTGAACATGCATCATCCAAAATTTTTGGACATGAGTGTATTTGAAATTTTTCGATGAAAATGCAGTGACTTAAGCATACTTACAACAATTGATACTACTATGATAAATCATTTGATTTTCACCAGTAAGTTGTTCTAATTCCATCATCAGAAGTAAAACACTAAGGAATCATTCCGATTAAAATCCACACACTTAATTTATCTCGTGTCTTACGTCATCTGAGCGATCTCTGTTCAGACAGGAAATCCATCAGACATCGGCTCTCGCCTGGCGCCTCCCTTATTTACGATTGCGCAAACATAGACAGCTGCTCGGAGAGGATATCTTTCACCACGCTACTTATAATGGAGATTTTAAATTGGGGAATAAAAGATTTTTGAAATGCAATTTTGCTCGGGTAAAGTTCTGTTTTAATACCCCCCCACTCAATATTATAAACATTAAATGATGCACTAGAAGGTTAAATTTTTATGTTTATAAATAATTGAACTTTTAATTTTTAGACTTTTTAAATTATGTTCTATTCAGAAATGTAAAATCGTAACACTGGAGTTGCTCACTTGCTGATTGTAGTTTTTCAATTGTGAATAGTTAAAATTTTTCTTCTTAAAAGTTTTAGAACTTAATTAGTCTTTAATTAATTAATTTCAATATTATTATTTTTTATACATTCAAATGATGCCATTTGTTGGAGAAATCAAAGGGGGAACAAACTGATTTTATGATATTTATTGCAATACATTATAAATTAAAAATTAGAAAACAATTCAAATAAATAAAAATCTGTTTTAGTACAATAACAGTTTTTTTCAGTACTTTTTTTATTTATATGACATTTTTTCAAGGTTACAAAATCTGGAGGAGTAGTGTTATGTGTTGGTCTTGGAGCTCCTGAAATTAAAATTCCCATTATAGAAGCCAGTGTTCGAGAAGTCGATATAAAAGGCATTTTCCGTTATGCAAATTGCTATCCTACTGCAATAGGATTAGTTTCCAGTGGTGCTGTAGATGTAAAACCTTTAATCACTCACCGTTTTAATTTGGGAAACATGCTTACAGCTTTTGAAACTTCTGCATCTAGTGCTGGTGGTGCTATTAAAGTTCTTATCCACTGCTCTGAATAATAATAATTATTAAATAATTAAATAAACATTGCATAAATGTAAATGATCAATAGGAATTTGTATTATTTTGTATTTCTTAATTTCATAAGCATTTCTTCACTGAAAATAATTTTGAAGACTTTAATAAATGCTTTTTTTTTCTTAGACTTTATAAATTTCTATAATGAAACAATGTTTTTTATTATTATATGAAGTATAAAAAAGAAGCATTACTTCATATATGAATTTGTTATCTTGATCTAGCTTTAAAGTATTTTATAATTGTATATTTTTTAAATCTCATTTTTCCATTACTAATGTTAACTATACTATTTAGAATCAAAATATTGTGACATTTACTCGCTTCATTTATTAGAAACATTTCTATCTTGTTACTAGATTTTGATAAACTTTTTATTAAATTATAGGTAATATATATTATCTGCTTATTGGTTTGTTAGTTTCCAGACCTAAAGGAATCTACTGAAAGTGTTAAAAAATTTAATAATTTTTAAAACATCTGATAAGTGTTTGAAAGTGACATTAGTTAATTGTATCATCAAAAGACTATTATAATTAAATAGTTAGTTAATTTTTTTTTGTAATAAAATTATATTGATTGAAGCTTCTAACTGGTTTAATAAATAAAATCAATTACCATCTCCTAACTTTGTTTTCAGTTAGTATTGCTCAGCAGACAATTCACTTTTCTAGTTTTAAAAAGAGAAATTGATATAGAAATTTAAGAGAGGGAATAGTTAAAAAAACTTTCCCATGAAAAGCATAAACTTGCAATCATTTCTGGCAAGTTTGCTCTAGAAAGTTTCAGATGAGCTGGGCATCTTTTCGATTCAAGGGTTTAAGATGTACCAGTGTATAAAAGATTTTCGTTTTCAATTGAACTCCTTTTCCTGCATTACAAATCAAAGCCTATCAATGTGTAATTTCAGCAGTCATTATATTAAGTTTTGTTAAAGAAAAGTATCACTAGGTCAGTTTAAAATATTCAATAGTTATTATATTTAGAAATCAACATAAAATCATGATTTACTCTGATGTTTCATGTAATTCATACTTCTGGACTCTTTTTTGGTCCTAAAAAACAATTTTTTGTGAGAGAAAGTTTGGATCATATAAGCCATCAATTGTGTAGTTTAGAATTATTTCAATTAACAAATATCTGTCTCAATTTATACATTACTAGCATTATTTCTAATTAATACCTTCATTATATGTCATTTTGGTAATTGTAAATGATATTAGCTATATTGTTTTAAAATAAATATAAATATTTGTGGAAATGAAATAGTGTGTTAAATCTTATTTAACTTCTCCATTTACAAATTTTCATGCAGCAAATCATGTTTGAAATATCAAACACTTTGTTTAATTGATCATATTCT
Organism: Argiope argentata; assembly: GCA_026289955.1. Lineage (NCBI taxonomy): Eukaryota > Metazoa > Arthropoda > Arachnida > Araneae > Araneidae > Argiope > Argiope argentata. The sequence goes on along the minus strand of JAOUZG010023642.1, from coordinate 325 downwards.
AGAACTTTCTAACTTGTGCAAAAAAATTTTATACTCATTGAATAGAAAAATGATATAGAAAAAATATACTTTAAGATAGTTAGTTTTTTTAAAGAGTTAATATAAAGATAGCTCTTGATTTCACCACCACCCCTCTTCCACATCTTCCCCAGAAAAATTGAACATGTGCTTAAAAAAATACAATATATTGTTTTTGTTGCGAACGGAGAGAGGAAAAACCGTCCGAGAGGCGGCGCTGTTTTGAAATGACGTAACTATGTGTAAAGTTTCTGTTCTTTTTTCAATCAGTTAGATTCTGTTTTTTAGTCAGTGTAACATGTAGTTG
>JAOUZG010023636.1:0-11237 GCA_026289955.1 Argiope argentata | reverse complement strand
GAGAAATAAAACAATTCCTTTTGCAACTGCGTGTAGAATTTGTTATTCTATAAATAGGAACGATTTTCACGCACAGGTGAAGGACGTTTAAAATCTTTTGGTGTTTTCACAGTTTTTCATTTTCTTTTTCTGCTTCATTGTTTTGGCGATTAAAAAATGTCATCGAATAGTGTTGAATGTTGTAAGTATAATTCAATATCATAATAATTCTATTATTGCAATTAATGTTATAATATATGTTCCGTGTGTTGAACTTTGGCTGCCATAGAATATTCTTTTTTTTTTCTTTTGCTACCAGTCATATTTAATATATATTCGACCATATTGTAAACGATAAAAAAAATCAGAATATAGAAATGAATTCCCCCCTCTCTAGATCTGAACAAATATTTTTCTGATTTTTTTTGTATGGAAATAATTTTCGCAATTAATTCTACGCAGCAAACGAAAACGACACTGTTGCCAGTTATAAGCAAGCAATTTATATAAAGTAACCGATAATACAATTATATTGTTATAATTACATAATTATCAATTAATAAAATGTTTACATTTTATTTTTTATTGTGTAGTATGCATTATTTTCATCTATATGCTAGTTTTTTTTACTTCAATTATATACGACACTTTCTTGCTATATCGTAAAAATAGACATTCTATTTGAATACATAGTTTACACGAGTAAAAACTGAACAGAATTCATAAAAAATAAAACTTTTTTTACAAAACAAATAATTATAATCTTGTATAATTTTTTCATATTTTATAATTTATTTTATTTCTTGTAACTTTAAGAAATGAAACGTTATCTGGAAATGTCGAATTAATTCTTCTGGTGTAGAATCTATACAATGTGAATTCATTAGTGCGTGTGCGGTTTGGTGGAAATGCTGTACTATTTTATCATTAGAATCCCAATCTCTCTTCCTCACAGAATTAATCTATTTCTTTTTTAATCACCTTAGAGATGGTTTTACTGCTTTTCTTAACCCATTCGCTGCCAAACCTAAATTGTTTGAGGTTATTCCCATTGCCATTTCTGTTTTGAGTGTTATTTTTTTATCCAAGTTTTATTATTTCAAAATAAATACACATATTTTGTTATAAATAATCATTTACATGTATACAAATCAAACACGAATATACTCGTGGTTGGCAATAGGGATAACCTCATAAAATTTAGGCTTGACAGCGAATGGGTTAAATAAAATAGAATTTTTGTAAAACCAATTTATTTGCAGCTCTTTTTCGAGTTTTTACACTTGTATATTTATGTTTGTGGCCATAAAAAGTTTGCAAGTTTGACTAGTCGTACGTTATAATAAAGTGAAAGTATCACGCGTATATTCGTGCTGGCAATGGGTAACACCCTGCCAACCACGAGTATATTCGTAATTGGCTGCGGATGGGTTAATTCTTTTATCAAATATAGGATAGACTAATGCTAATCAAGGCGGAAATAAATTGATAATTCTGCAATCATTTCTAAGGGAAATCAAATCAATTTCCTTTTGATAAAAAAAACGATGAAAGTATTTTTCAGTAACCATCCTAACCACTGGTTTAAAAATGATATTTCAAAGTTTCAACCTCACCTAATTTAATTCGGAAATATGGTATGATTTATCAAAAATAATGAAATGGGGACAAACTTGAAAATGTTTAATTTGCATTCTTTTTTTTTTTTTGGCTATAAATTTTACTTGTGCTTTTCCTTTCGATTAAAATTTAACTTAGTTTTCCTTTGTATAAGCAATGAACAGTTTCTTTATATGATAATTCTTTATAAGGGAGAAAAAAATGAGTATACTCTTAGTTTGTTTCTTACAAATATAATTTCAATTTAAAATTCAAATATTTAAATTGTTTTAATAAACCTGATTAACTATATAAAGGGTTTCCTCAAATTCCTTTGAATGAAAATCGCAACTTTCCTTTTGTATCAGTGTTTTAAATTTAATTTTAAAAATGAATCGAATTAATTCATCGAGAAAAAAAATGTTTCTATGGAGTGATCAAAAAATTAAAATCTTTCAAAACAGTTAATAAAAGTATTTTAATAATTATATTTCTCTTTATAATAATGCTACTTTATTGTATCTAACAACTTAATACAGCCCAAATGAAATGGAACGGTTTTCGGAAAAAAAATTAAATAGAAGTAATTGAATTAAACTGCAAAGAATAAAGCAGGCGTGAGAAAGAGTTTTATCCTTTTCGAAAACTTTATCTGTGTTTTCTTTTTTTAAAATGCTCCATTAACCGCGATATCTTTAACCGTACCTATACAGCTGTAGTTGCACATTTATTTTTAGGATTCGTTACTAAGCGGATGTTAATTGTGAAAGTAGGAAACTGGCACTTTTTTTTTCCTTTGCTGTATCCTGAAAGGGAAATTACCACTGCCAATCACACATTGGAAAGTAGATATTGATTTTTAAAGTTATAAATATGAGATATTATTTATTAGGTGTATTAATTTATAAGTATATGGTATTGAACAATATGTTAAACTGTCTGGAGTCATTATTAGAGTTTTTATATATATTTGAAAATTTGCACTCTTTATTTTAATTGTTTTTGAAAATTAAAAGAAAAAAAGTTTATGCAGCTGTTTTAAATCTAAATATGTAAAGCGCTAACGTATGTGGTACAAAAGTCGCCCTTATTATTTATTGACGAATACCAATAGTTAACAAACCAAATACTGTTTCATTGGACGCTTTGTTCATCTAATTTACGAAGCTGCAAATAATAATTAGAAGTGCCGAAGAAAGGACTCGCCATGTCTCCAAAAACTCCAAATCAAGCTGATAAATGTTACCCGAAGGATTATCTGTAAGATTTGCGTATACTTGATGTTCATATCTTCCAAAACTATTATTTCGGAATAAATGGTGTTTATGTTATCTTAAAACTTCAATAAAAAATTACTTTTTCGATTTCATTTTCGTACAATTTTCTTCATTTTAAGTAATTTTTGTAAAATTTAGTGAAATGCATAATTTGTAGGTCAGGTGGAGAATTGTACATTTCTTTATACTCATACATCTAGAGAAGTTGTAATTTCCTGAATTGAAAATTCCAAACAGCGGAATTGAATGTTATTTTGTGATTACAATTGCAGTTCTATGTCAAATATTAATGTCAATTGACCGGGAGAAAAAAAAGCCATTCAAAATAGATATTTAGTAATATAGTTGTTGTTGTTTCTTATGACACTTGCCTATGGACAAGCCCCCTGCTGATACAGCAACATATTTAAGCTGAAAGGGACGTATCTTGTTTTTAAAGAAGCGCCAACTAGGTCCATGAGTACGACTTAGCTACACACTCACCACATTTGCTTGGACAGCCCCTTTTTAAAGGGGGGGCACAGTCACACATCTCACAGACAGCACACAGAAGAACAACCATGTCCGAACCGGGCCCCAAAGAAAACGAGGAAGACGCGCTACCTCTATGTCAGAGAGCCGGCTAGCTTTATAGTACTTGTGTATAAATCGCTATTGCGATGGCCTCGTAATTGTGTATTATTCCGCTATTGCGATGGGAAAGTTTAGAGAGAGGGTGCCAGCGCAGGTGCCGTTCTCATCATCTGACCGTTGCTCAAATTTACGTGGTCCGTCTCAAAATAACCCTAGTGTTGCTTTAAAATGGAACTTTAATGTGACCTAACCAAACTGGACTGCATTTCAGCTATTAATTGCGCCTCTTAGAGCATTCAAATCATTTGCATTTTTAAGATGAAGGCCGGGATGCCTTGGTTGGTAGCGTTGGACTCGTACTCCTTAGGTTACGGTTTCGAAGCTCACCGGCCAAAAGATTCCCCGAGTGTGTGGCGATTGGCGCCCGTTAAATCTGTTCGTGGACGCAAAGTCCTCTATATCGAGAGTAATACCACTGGGGGTACTGGGTCAGAGGTGATCGTTCTCTGTTCCAGGTCTAAATTACGATCTGAGATGTATGAATGAATTTGCATGAATGGTAGTCCGCCCCCTAAAAAAGGTTCTGACGTGTTTGTAGCTAAGTCGTACTCTTGGCCCTAGATGGCGCTACTTGTAAAACAAAGAGACGAATTTGTCAGGCTTAAAATCTGCTGATCGTATCAGCGGAGGCTTGTCCACGGCAAGTGCCATTAGTCACAACACAACAACAACAACAGTATTTTTAAAATTAGATTTTTTCAACCAATTCAATTCTGCTCTAAGGTACATTTTGAACTGCGCATTTTTCTTTGTCTCTAGAGATCTAAGAGCTGCTACTTTGATTATGCTAAACATGAGTGTAAACAATTCTTTAGATTTAATTCCATTTTCACTTCCGAAATGGAGATGTTTCCGTACTGATTTGTCAAAAAATCGCTGACTCCCGCTTCCGACCTATTTTACTTTGACTATCATTAGGGAAGCTTCGACATGTTCCTCTCCAGTGATCTTAAATCGCTCTCAGCTAATAATATCGAAAGAATAAATTCATTTTTTAATCTGTAAATTTCGATGGCATTTACTTTCTCGTATTTATAAATATAGTAATCTTCAAAGAAAATTCGAACTCGGAATTTTGACGAATCTCTACGTTTTAAAAACCTCCCGGAGTTCGAAAAACACATTTTTTCCAAAATGTCTGCCCTTCTACCTGCCTGTATGTTTTGCTGCAACTGTGAGGAAATAGGATCTCCAATTCACTGTACCAAAGAATGCCTACTCACTCTCTCATGGCACATGAGAAAGCCAGAAAGAAGTCTCGAAGAAGAATGATACAGGAGAGTTGCGTCAAATACCCTTTCAGGAGGCAAAATCCACTCCATAGTAGACCATGTTCATAACTGCAGAGACCTCTTCAAGACCTACAATAGTTGGGACCAGAATTCCCCTTGTGAAAATCAACCGAGATTATAACTTGGAAAGTCTCTCAAAAGTGCAGATCTCATGATGAAAATCAAGACCACAGGGCCCAGATGGACGCTACGTATTTCAGGCTCTATAGTGATTGTTTATTTGCCATACATATGTTCACAATTTAATTTGTCAGTTTCCCCCTTTTTTCCAGTTGGTAATCTAATTCCCCTGTAAGCTCAACCCATAATCACCATTTGTTTCAGTATTCTTGTCCCCTCTATCCAGTTATAACTTCAGAAAATATTGAACAGATTCGTGTAAGAGTTGACACCGATGGCATTCTCTCTTGAAATCCCTGAATGCTGTATCGCCTCCTTTTTTTTCCCAATACCCCCCCCCTTTTCCCCCTTCTCTTTCTCCTATCTTGTGTTCATGCAACTTGTGAGATAACTTAGTGTTATAGGCACCGAGGGCACAGGATGGCGTTATGTTATGTCTGAGACAAAAGTGACTCAAAAACATTTTGATAAGCACGGATTTGCAGATTTCTATATAATTTTGAGCAAAATCCGCTAGGAGGAAATCAGTTTGTCCGGCTGTTCCAATGTAATTTAACATAATTACTAAAAATGAACAACACTAGATAGATAAAATCCAATATACAGATTTAACATCTAGTCAAGCGGATTGACCCTCTGTAGCTCTGTACTTTTAAACATTGTAGCAGTTACATAATTACTCCTATCTTCTCTTTTGAATACTAGATGACGATGCATGATTAAGTACGCATCCCATAGTTCATTGGGGTTGTGAGTAGAGGTGAGATGACACTGTTCTGTTAAACAACGCATGTAAATGTCTTTTCTTGTGTTGTCGTGTGTTTGTTTTATGTGCGAGTGTGGTTATTAAAAAATGTTCCATGTAAACATGCGTCATGTTGTTCCTACACGGATCCTAATAATCTACGTTCCACCACAGCATTAAGATGCGATATTGATTTCAGTTGCATTGATAACTCAACTTTGAGCTGCAAGATAACTCAAAGACGCAATGACTTTAATTTATTGTTACGTTTTTAGCGTAGAGGGTTCGGATTGAATGGACTTTATTTGAGGACAGCACAAACAAATTTATTTACAGTTATACACAGTTATTTACAGGATGACTTGATAAAGTAAAACTTCAGATAAACACAATCCAGCAGTCAACAGTCTCTTACAGTGTAAATATAAGTCTTACGCATAATAAACACAGACTGCAAAACATATATCGTATAACTCAGTAAACAGTAAGTCACAGCGAGCTCAGTAATACAACGTTAACAGTAAACGTAAACACAGCTAACTAGTAATCCGCTAGCCCAGCTAGACGCTTCTCCAGAAAAACTGCCGATTGCGGGAACCTGTCCCTTTTAAAGCCGGGCGAGGAAAACACGAAGCTTCGGAAATCACCGAGAGCGATCCAGTGGCTACTAAACTATTCTTTTCGCCAAATCAACCCGGCTGGCTCGAAGCTCATCGCCAATATCGGTGCACCCTCACGGTGATCGCCTGCTCGTAACAATATCATATCAGGTATATGATATCGTGACTATAAGGGCAGTTTTGTGTCAAATTTTTGTTTTAGTCAATTAGGAAAATGCATCTAAAACACAAATTCGATTTCCGGATGCTATCAACCGCTTGCTAGGAATTAATCACAAAATAACTCTCCAACAGTAAAAATGATAAATTCGTGCCAAAAGTTTATATTTCGTTACTTTTGTATGCCGATGATTGAACCTAAATGTTGTCCCTTAGAACATGGAACAACACTTTCATTAGAGAATATGCGAGAAAGTTTTGTTGAGACCACTCCTGCTAGATTTTTTTTATCATGGCTTTATTATAAGATGATCTGTAGCATAACATTGCTTTACTTTTTACATTTCAATTTTCTTGTTTGCCTGAAGAAACAACTGAATATTTTACCGATTGCCGATAAATGTTGATTTCTAATTAAAAACTAATTCATCAGATGGCCCAAACTTTGTATTGCGCGAATGAATTCGAATGGTGTACTCATTGGCTTTAATAAGATACTTTGACTTAATTGCTTCGATAAAGACTGATATTCCATAGAGTTAATTGATTGTTTTTAGGTTTATTTTTGCTGGGTTTCGATTGTGTTCATTGTTAACTGATGCTTTACCAGTAATTTGCTTCGTTAAACTAATGAACATCAGACGAAAGAAAAGTTTGAAGAAATGTATTCTAATTGCTTTCTAATACTTTTTTTTGGAAGGAAAAAAAAGAAAAAAGCCGAGATGTGTTTATAGCTTTTGCAATTTTTTTTTTTTCCCTCAACCAAAAAAAGTTTGCACAAATGGTTCGAATTGTGCAAAGCATTTTATTGGATTATTTCTCTAAATTAAACATTTTTTTGGGGGGAGGGGTCCCATTTGTACCTTTTTTTGTTAAATTAGTTTTTTTTTAAAGTTAAATTTCTATCTTTTCTTTTCTTTTTTTAAGCCTTGAAGGAATGCTTGGAATCTTTAAGAAGAATGCATGGAATCTTAAGAATCTTTTATTTTTAATCCATTTTATTGATGCATGTGTTAATACTGACCGAAGCTTTTTGAAGCCGGTGTATTGTCAAGTAAATGAAAAGTTTTTCCTGTATCAACAATTGATAGCTGGATATGTAACGAAATTTTTTAATAACTAGCGATATTTTTAGCTGTTTATAGACATACGATTTATCCGTGTTCTAATTCTAGTATTGTCTGTGTTATAGTGAAAATAGGCAGTTTAATTTAACATTAGATAGTTCAAAAAATTTAAAATACCTGTTCTATTTTCTGAATGAAATTGAATATATTAATTTAAAAACAATTGTATTTGTAAAATAAAGGATGAAAACTTGTAGACTAAAACCAAATCATCTGGTTGGCGTTTTTATGGAATTTTAAGGGTTTTGTGTACGTTATAGGGAGGGGTAGGGGTAGAGGAAGGATATGTAAAAAGACCAATCGCTATATTTGTATGAAAATTGCAGGTGATGAGAGAATAATTAAAAAATCCCTGGATAAGAAAAATTTAGTACTGTTTTTGAAACATGCATTGTAAATCTTCATCAATGATTTCTTTTTTTATTAATTTAAATCTTTATAAAAAAAATAAAAATACTTTAGATTCACAACTATCCGGCCAAAAATGGTTAAAGTGCTGCTTAATTCTTTTTTAAAAAAAGATCAATAAGCCAGACAGAATTCTGTAAAAGCTCACCTCTAATCCTCCTATACTTAAAAAATGTTCTTTTTACTTAAGATTCTTTTCTTTACATCTGACTTCTTAGTGCAACAAATGCCTAATAAATGTTTGTTTTATGTATTATACTGTGTATCCTAGAATTATTTTTATTGGAAAAAGAGTTCAAAACTAAACATATGGCGCAGGTATTATGATAATTTTTAGTAAGTGTAATCCCATTCATTTTGCAATTAAAATACATACATTTAAAAATTAAAATTTAAGTTTAGGTCTGTCATAGTTTTTTAATTTTTTTATTGTTCATTGTCTAATAATCACAACTGTATAAACTGTTGACCTAAAATGAGGGTTAAAATTGCCGTTTTACGGGCGATAATAATATATCTAACTACGCCTTGGGTAAGAAAAATATTCCACATTTTTATTACGGAGAATTACTATAATTTTTTAGATGAAGTCATAACCTGATAATTGAGTCTATAGTATTTAGGTATCCTTTCATCACTTTGCTTTAGGGTAAAGCAAAATACGAGAAGCACTATATTTTGCTTCATGTCTGTATCAAAAGTTTCTCTGTTGATTAACAAGTTAATTAATTTTTTTTAATAAAATCGTTTATCGTACTCGAATTTGCTTTCGTTTAATCAAGATTTGTAAAGTCCCATATCGTTGTAAGGTCTTCAGATATTGCACATTTTCTCTATTTTTCATTTGTGGTATTCTTGATGTTTCGTATTTAGCATTGCGTTATCTCCTAAGTTTGTTTGGAGCTTGCTAGAAGTAACGATAACTGCGAGAAAGGCTTATCATTGAAATAACTTCAATTAAATGAAGTATCTTTCACAGAGTGATTTGAAAAATCAATTGAGATAAGTACGGTGAACATTTTTGAATGGTGATTTTATGTAAATATTTATTCTACCAGTTCTGTTTGCAATTGGCACTTGATGTTGTTTTCATTTTCCTGTGTTACAATTTCATTAACGATCCGATCCGCATAATATTCATAATGTGTATTTATATTTTAATTCGAAATCCCTTCCTTTAAACATTTTTATATAAATAAAGAAATATTAATTTTTAGTAAAATTCCATATTGATTTGTGTTTAAAGGAAATGTTTCATAAAAAGTACAGTCAAAAATTTTAAGATCTAGAGCTAATACTTGAAATCTGAAATTATGCAGTGTCATTTAGAATTCGTTATACAGGTGAAAGCAGAAAAAGCCTTCCCTGAATGAAAATGCACCAAGTTGAAACAGTAATTTATAGAATTATGCCTGTCTGTAAACGCAATAATTCGAAAGAAAAAAAAACTTTGAATAAAATTTGATGTATGATTTTCATAATTGAAGAGTAGCTTTTTATCTAAATTGGTTTATATTGGTAAAAAGGAAGTTTGTTTGTTAGTTTATATGTGAATGTAATTACTCACAAATTGAAAGTTCGTGATATATAATTGACTCTGTTCAAGGCTAAAAATCAAATTTATGACATGATCATTCAAATAAAATGACTAACAATATGATTTTTTCAAATATTGGGCTCGGTCATTTGATGAAACGCGGTTCTAACAGTGCATACTTAACTTATATCGTCATGACGCAGCTAGACTTAAAATGTACTTTATTGTCAAAATTTGTGAATTTACTGATGGGAAGAGGAAAACATAGTCATTTTTTAATAGAGAAAACACTCAATAGTATCTGTTAGTAATGTTTAAAAAAATTTTGAGGATGAAAGAATCTTGTCAAAGAAAAGAAGTCACTAATAAGTAACGATACTTACTATTGACAATTAAGAAACCTTGTTGATAAATTTTGCTTTTACTAGATATTATAATGTAGTTTATTTAATTTTTGGAATCTTATTCCCAATCCATATGATACAACAATTTAAAGAGATGTAAAATCTTGATAGTTATCTGTATATTTAACTTTTCCGCGTAATCCCCCCAAAAATGTATTTACCACATCCCTTTAGTTATGAAAGAGACAATTTTTGATGAATATTAACGTCAAAAATAGGATGCTCTCGCTTACACCACTGTTCCTTTCTTTTTTAAAAATCTCTTGAGCTTCCAGTGACGTCTTTTGAGTCACTTCCTTTCTCTTTCCTTTCATTGATTGGTTTTTGTTGGCTTGTAATGTGTAGACTTCCGTAGATACTGAAAATTTATGATGTGTGATTGGGCATAATACTGGAGCTGCGGCAACTATTGCTGTTACCTTCTGTGCTGACTCACGTTTCTGAGTTTGAAGATTCGGGAGTAAAATGTGGCTCGGAGTTTCAATTTTTGTACATAAAAAGAGTTTTTAGTTTACAGATTTTTAACTGAAAGAATGCTTTGATCACCATCATGATTGGTAAGGTAGGTGATTTTGTCGACTTCCTTTTTAAACGATTCCGGAATATTGACTTCAGTTACATTGTAGCTATATGTTTCGTTTTTTTTTCTTTCGGTACAATCGAAGTGTCTTGTCATTTCCCAACTTTTTGTACAATGAGAACATTTTTTATTGAGATGACTCCCCCTTTTTTCCCTCTAAAAGTCTTGATTACATAAGTAGTGACTACAAGTTAAGATTGACAAAATTCTTATAATTTTTTTTTATTATTAATCTGTCCAGTTCTTCGACATTTGCTTGTAAAAAGTGTTAGAAAAGTTGACATAATTTGAACATATTGTTAAATAATCATTTCAAATTTATTTTATTGTAATTAAAATAGCTATATTTCACTTTGAATTATAAGTTGTTCTTTAAATCTTCGTCTTAATTGTTGGTTAATACACCAGCTTAGCTATTTTTCAATTGTGAATTCACAGCTGATTTTTTTTTTTTGGTTGAACTGGAACTGCTATTTTTTTTTTGTCCACCTGATAAAGTCTAGTTTTAAAATATCCTCTATTGATGTATGATAAATGAAATTAGTTTTGAAAATTATTTTAAACTTTTTTTCACCGGACCGTTCTATTAAAGTTTTTAAGTGAAGTGGTATAACATGACGTTGCAGCTACATTAGAATGAAATAACATCAACACAGATACCAATAATGAATAACTTTATTTATTTTTAGTAAAAGCTAAACTTTGTCTTTAAAATGTTTTCTAAAATTTATTGAAAATATGGCTTAGTTAAAATTTT
>JAOUZG010023635.1:0-15789 GCA_026289955.1 Argiope argentata | reverse complement strand
GTTATAGTTTTATTGAAAAAAAAATTGGCAGGCTGAGTAATTTTCTAGACTTTCTTTTCGTCGGAATTTTTATGATGAAAGAAAAATGAGATAATGATGGCTCTAAAAGAATTCTTTGAAAAAAAAAAGAAAGAAAGAAAGGAAAAGAGCAAAATACCATAATGCATTTCCAAAGTAACGTAATGAGATAAAATATCAACACTTTTTTTTCACTCAACACTTTCATCTTCGTTCGTATTTCGTTTTTGGAAAAGGTTTTTCCAAAAAACAAAACAGTAAAAAAAAAGTACAGTAAAAAAATGTAGGAAAAAATACCACTAAGATGCAACACAACGGAAATGAAATTTTTGTCTCTTTATACTTTCTTCTTTTATGGAACCATAAAAAGTAACGAAAAAAAATTATAATAAGCGAAAACCATCTCCTTTCTGTATTTTCAGTTGAAAGAGGGCAAATACAGAAGAAAAACTCAACTCTGTTTGATATTCCTGTTGTTTAAAAAGTGTTCGCACTTTTTTTTCTTTGTTTTTCGTTTTAGCGTCGGTAGTTTTTGTGTGTCCTGTTCACATCCCTTAGTTTCCTCCAGCCTAAGGGGCCGGCCACTCGTGGGATTAGAAACCTTCTGAAGATTTTTAGAGGTCTTTGTGAGTTCTCTTTTAAAGTAGGAAGGACAAAACGGTGTTACAATATGCTGTGACTTTTTGAAAGTTTTTTTCCTTAAAAGGAAACAAAAAAAAAAAATAGAAAAATTGTCCGACATAATACAGGAACCGGGATTAGAATGTTTGCGAAAAAGAGGGAAATGTTTTTCTTTGAGGATTTATTTTAGGAATTGAATCTCTTTATACAGTGTAAATAATTCAAAACTTTGCCTCTAGTATGTCGAATAATATTCAGAAGAGTTTTATACAAAAAGGAACAATAAAGTAACTAATTTATGTATAGAAATTTGAATTTATGCAAAAGAAATGAATAAATAAGTGAAGATTATAAATATTTGTGAATTTGTACTTTATTATTTGGCAACGTTTAATAACTTTTGGGTGTTTACAACATAGACATTAAAAATATAGTGTTTTGATCCGGAATGTGCAATGTTCATTGAAGACTGAATCTTAAAAATTGTATTTATTTATATTAAATAAAATATTCAAAATCCTGACTCTATTGCGGTGAATAATACTAAAAAAGGAATTAAAAAGAGGAACAGTAGAAAAATTTAAAATTGAAATTTCTATTAATTACAGAAAGAGTAATTTATGGATATATGTAATGATAGCCCTTAATTTGTTTTGAATGTTGAATTTTTTTCTGTTCATTTATCTTAAGTTTGATCATATTACTTTATCCTAAATTTTTACTTTTTATTACCTAATCCAAATTCCACAATTTTTATTTATTTATTTCTAACATTCACACTAAGAAACTGCTGAGTCCGGAATTTTTATGTTTTTCTTTTATTTTTCGATGTAAACAGGCACGTTTCATCGTTTCCCCCATGTACGAGTCAAGCCCTTCCGTGGAAAAAAAATATTAGTTATTAATTTTCCTGCTTTTTGACCACTCAGCTGCCAAAATAAGTTACAATAGAATAAGTTAACAAAATAATCATCATTTTGAAAAATAATCTTATAATTAGTATTAAAATTTTCAAGATAAAAGTATGCAAAACGGGTCATATCAGCGATCTCTGCTGATAGTTGGCAACTTTTTCGCAAAGTCCTTTCCCCCAGACGTAGTAGATATATTGGCATGACGGCTCCATATATAGTGCAATCCATGTCTACGAATGCTCCACTTCCAATCTGACTGTTATATTATAAGCTACAATTCTGCTACAATATTCAGTGTTTCGTTTTTTTTTTTGGAGAATCTCGATTGATTCTCGCGTTTTCGGTATCTACATAACTCTTCACCCAAATGTTGATGCCATTTTTGTGCTTTATTTTCATCGCAACTATTATCTTCTCCATCGATGGTGACATGTTTAATTTCAAATGTATTCTCCTCTGTAACAAAGTAGTTGTATGCCAAGTTTATTACCATGCTTTTTTTTCCTTCATGTGATTTCAATACTCGAGAATTCTATTGCTTCTTGAAAAATATCTCTAACATACTCAATAAGTAAACGAATATTATTGTTTTCATAAAATAATATCATTATATTTTTACATCAATTTAATATTTATGCTGTGGTTAGTGATTAAATTTTAGATTATGCCTTTAAATTAATATATTATAATTAAAAAAATTATTTTATTACTTAAAACATATTTTGAGGTTCTAAATTTTTTATCAGATATATGATCGAAATATTATTGGATGTATAATTTTAAAATTAATTTAATTTAAATTTTCCTTTGTGCTTTTAAGGTAAAGAATAATGGCTGATCCTGCTGAATCAGATTTATCTAATCATTGTGCTAAAAACAAAAGCAGTCTTGAAATGATTATAAAAAAAATACAAGGCATAATATTAATCCATTGTTCTAATACTGGCTTACTTACGAAACTTATGACAACCAGAATAAGGCAAAGAATATCTTAGAGTAAATTTTTCTACCTCTGATTGTAACTAAATATTATAAATTATAAGCTGTGTCTTGTGTCAGAACACTCTCATGTATTAACAAGACAAATATTTTGTTTTTAAATCAGTACAAACAAAAAATTTTATACCGATTTCAAAATTAATAAGTATTATAAGAGTATTTTGAAACTTGTTTTTGTTATTTCTATTTTTAATTATTTATACAAAATCATTTTTTTTGATATTTTACTATCTTATTTTAAACTCATAATTTTTGTAAGCCAGATGTCCCCGTATTTGTGGATAATGTCGGTAAAACCCCCATAACTGGATATACTCTTCTTAATAATAAAATGGGCAGTGACATCACAAACATATCTCATCCGCTGAAACAGAACCCTTTAAGGACCTGCATTTAGTTGAGTGTACCGAAGAAATATGATCTCCTTTAAGCAGAATATCTTATCCTATTTGCCATGTTACCATATTATTCATAAATAGCCTCAAGAAAGTTTGCACAGTCGGCCCCATCTGAAACGAGAAGCGAGTGCACTCTGGACTTCCCATTCCCATCCGAAACTCGGTACATCTGGGCGCTGGAAACCATAGTAACGACTCCCGAATGTTTGTTGCGCACAAATACGAAGAAGCGGGGGTATTCCGGTCCGCACCGGACCCATGTTTCATGCGGAGTTTTCTTTAAGAAATGTGACGCAAATGATGCCCCTGCTCTTCCTGGGAAAACAGTTTGCTGTGACGCAAAATGGTCTATGTTACTGCAGACTTTACAGATGCCGGTACAATTTTATTGGTTGGTATTTTTCATCGAGATTATGGAAGTCACCTAGAAAGAGTAGTTTTCTGAGCTTTTCCTGGAAAATTTGGGTATCAACCCTGAATTCTTGGCATACCCTGAATACTATGTTTCAAAGGATTAACAACAATTAGTACTCTCCAAGAACTGTTCAAGAACTAACAACAATTAATACTCTCCCAGCAAATTTTTGAGACCATTTGGATTATTTATAATAATGATCCATTATATCTCTTATTCTCTACTCCTCCTCCATCTGTTTTGAAAAGTGAGAAATTCATTCCATGTTTATTGACAAAGAAAAATAAATTCGGAGTATTCTTCCTGAGCACGATTGGTACGCCACAGAGCGCCCTGGTTTATCTTTGCAGAACACTCACTCAAGACTTGCCCAATCTGCCCTAGCTAGGCTGAGGTCTGGCCACATTAGAATTCTGGTCTTCGACGGTCCGAACAGGACCTTTTCTACTTGTCCTTGCTTGGCTTTTGCCTCTCCCTCTTGTATCGGTGCCTCCGTGAGGCAACTGTCGGATGAGAGCGAGAGTGTTTATGACCTTTTGGTGCGACGCGATCTTTTGGACTTGGTCTAGGGGTTTAGACCAAGGGGCTCAGCAGCAACAACAACAAAATCTCTTATTCAAAACGTGAGGTTCAAAATTTCCTCAAATTACTTCTAAGTTTCATATAGTGATAGAGAGGAGAGTTAGGTCATTTCAATAATCTTAAACATATTTTGTTTAATGTGCATGAACCGTCTCACTGAGTTTGGACATTATAATGTCATTTACAAGCGTTTGATAAAAGGCATATTTCAAACTGAATGTTTCAGATGATGATGTCGTGTCCTTTTTTTACCACGGAAAGAGGGGCCCAGTAGCTTCTAGAGGCATGGACCCCTGAGCACCTGAAGGCAGAAGTCTGACTTCTGTTTCATATGAGGATGAAACACACACCCACACACTTGCACAGCCCCTTTATACAGGGGTCCACATTCACACATCTCACAGATAGAACTCAGAAGAAAAACCATTCCCGAACCGGGACTCGAATCAGGAACTCACAGAACATGAGGAAGACGTGCTACCTCTGTGCCAGCAAGCCGGCGAATGTTTTAGATTACAAAGATAATGTAATTTATCTTCCAGTTTTTTTCCTTCTAATAAATTGTACTATTTAAAAATAATAAGCACAATCTTCCTCAGCTTGATATATAAATGAAATCATCCGAATTGAAATATGGGTGAAAAAAACTGCTTAGATTTCATCCAAAATATCAATTTCTTTCATGAAAAGATGCTTAAAAATGACAAAATTCAAACACTTAACAAAAAGTAATATTTTGAAAAAACCCACCCGATTTTATTAAGACATTTTTTTATCAATTTTTTAATCACATGTTTTTATGTTAAAACAGTGTAAAAACTAGTTCGTTATAATGATATTTTAGGGAATTTCCATTGACCCTAAAAAAACATCGAAATCAAAAAGAAATTACATTATCCATATTGTTTAATGAGTTATTCATCATTTATAATTTAACCCCGTTAAGTAACAAAATTCCTTTACATTTTTATTCATACTGTGCATTATCATGATCATTCATCCAGTTTTATTGTACTCAAGATATTTTTTTAATATATAGTCTTAGACATTTCTTACTGTGTTATATATTTATCTGCCTTTTTTTCATTTATTTGTATCTCTCTAATAAATTGATGTGATTTTTGTTCCTTTTTTTAATTAAGTCCATCTGCATTTATACCAAACAAGAAAGGGGCCAAATTGCTCTACAAAGGCGATGTGGTGTGGTATAAAGTAATAATGTATCCATTATTAGACAATTTTTAGTGGCACTATGAAATTTTGCGACTCGACTTCATTTAGAAGGTTCTCGTATATAATAAGCAGAACAGATATATATATATATATATATATATATATATATATACTTTATTTGTGTTACCTTTGGTAAATCCACCTCAAACGTTATATAATGTAGATAGGAAATACATAAACGCAATCGTCATTTATATAAAAAGAAAAATAAATTTTAACTGCCTATTTCCATTCAAAAAAATTATTAAATTGTGAAAAAATAAACTGATATTGATTTAAATTTGGTATTAAATTGTTCTTCCCGTATAAAATGTTATTTTAAGCAAAATAATAAGTATCCTGCTTCAACTGAAAATAAATTAAAAGTATTATTCATAGTATGCATTTTCTTAATATCAATTCTCAACTTAATTATGTACATCGTCATTAAAAGAACAATTTATACAATCATCATTAAATTATTCTATTATTTAGTCTTTTTAATTCAGAAATTATTCGAATTCAGGCATCTAAAATTATTGGAAACTTCCGAATTTCTCCTTCAAAGAGAAAAAATCCCTTGTAGACTCAAAAATCGCAATGACATCCCATGTTCTTCAGGAGATTTATACAACAGACGTCTCTTAGTTGATATTTGCTTTGACATTTTCCGGATTTTCTTGGAATTCCAAAGAGGTTTAAGCAAATATATGCTTGGGCATCTTTTGGAGCTTCTCAAAATTCCTCCCTTTTCCCCCAGACTCATATGACGTATTTATCGCTACACGGACATCTGTGGAACAAAGCAAGCACATCGCATATTCAATGAATCACATTTAACGAGAGGATGAAAAATTCCGAAGTAATATTTTTGTGTTCCCGACAACTGTCGTAACTTCTTTGAACGGACGTTTGGAACCATTCAATACTGATACAGTCAAAAGTGGATAGTTTTCTTTTAAACTCTTTTCCAATACGATCCCCTTTCAGAATTAGTGTCATATGATATACGGATATATTTCATTCAAGTGGCACGCCCAACTTTAAAAAGTTTAATGAGAAATTAAATTGAATGATTTAATTTTTATTTAATTTCCTTTTTAATTTGTGGGTGGATATATAATTGAAATTAAGCTCTTTTTTTTTCTTTTTCTACTAGCGGTACCCGCACGGCGTTGGCTACGGTATCCAAGAAGAAAAATTAGCCTTAAATCTAAGTCTAGCCTCCACCCGATTTGACATGAGTATGTTACGCAACACCAAACATAAAAATATTTTTTTGAAATTATAAAAAAAAAAAAAAAAAAAAAAAAAACATACTACAAAACCATATTTATAGAGCACAATCAGAAATTTTTCGACTATTACAAAGGTGAAAATATGATATATCCGTAGACAAAACACATGCGATCATTTCGTGATTAGATATCATTTTGTTGTTGTTGTTTTTGTTACTTATGGCACTTGCCTATGGACAAGCCGCATGCTAATACAGCAGTAGATTTAAGCCGAAAGAAGCGTCTCTTGTTTTTGAAGTAGTGCCAACTAGGGCCAAGAGTACGACTTAGCTACACACTCACCACATTTGTTTGAACAACCCCTTTTCACAGGGGAGCACAGCCACACAGCTCACAGATAGCACACAGAAGAACAACCATCCCCGAACCGCGTCTTGAACCCGGGATTCCCAGAACATTAGGAAGACGCGCTACCTCTGTGCCAGAAAGCCAGCAGATATCCTTCTTTTCAATATAATGAGATTTGAATCGCTGTTTAAAATCAGACGTAAACAAAGAAATATATCGCATATATACCACAGCTCTTGCTACTTGCACATGCGCAGTTTATGGTTTTCGTGCATGTGCAGATAAATTAAAATTGTAATTGTAATATTCTTTTTATTTTGATATAATTTTAATAAACTAAACCCTTCCCCAATGAACGCTTTACAAAATGGTGTAAATGTCTCCAATTTCCGTTAATTCTCGATTTTTTGTGGTTCCAAAATACAGAAGCTTTCAGGAAACTTCATTTTATATTATGTATAGATTTAAAAACAAAATTTAGCTAAGCAAATTAATAATAGATATATTTATTTGCTCATAATTAAATGTTTAATATTTTAAACATAATTTTAAATTATAAGTATAATATTCATTGCTTTCATTTCTGTAAGGAAGGCCATTCGAAAATACTATTTATGTAATAGTAATTAATAATTTTTAATAAAAAAAACTCGTTAATATCATAAATTTTCAGTTTCTAAACTACGAAAATTCCTTCTTGAATATCTGAAATAAGAAGCATTCTCTGTATTTTTTTTTTTGAATTTCACCAGAAGAAATATCCTTATCAATATCTTAGCTATTGCATAGAATAAAGGATACTCGTCTTTAATATCCTTTCTTCTTTCTTTTTTCTTCCTTCATTCATTCCCTGCATTTTATTAATCACCAAAGGGCAAATCTATTGACCACGTCAGAGACTGTCTGAAATTAATCAAACCTTCTCGTTTATCTTTTCATGAGAAATATTGGTTTATAAGACGAGCTCGAGGCATTATTTTTTTATTAAATCCTAGAAATTTTCTTTAAAAGTCTATGCATAAAATCATTATTCATTATAAGCAAGGAATTCAATCATAAAACTAAAATACACAACAATAAGCTTGTAAGTATGAATATAATTTATCTCTTATAAATATGCTTATTATGATTTATTTTCTTTCTCTAAGGTATATAAGGTTATATATATAAGCAAAATAATTTATTGGCTGGTAAATGAAAAATCAACTAAAAACCACTTGTTACTGTAATACTAGAATTTTATAAAAATCTATTTATTATGCGCTCTATTTAAAGTATCTAACATTTAAAGTATTTAAACTGAAATTTTATAGCTTTATTTTTGTTAAAATTAATCCCACATTAATAGTTTTACTGAAATTGCGAGAATAATTTACAGATATTATTTGAATTCATAAACGTCAAAAGTTTCAGTATAATAGAAAAATAATTATTTGTCGCAGATGTATCATAAAAAAACCTTCATGGCTATAAAACTGAAAAACAACAAATCTAAAATATGAAAAGGAAACTCAATAAGGTTTTATCCTTCCTGAGATGTGAAGCGTAAAAATTATGAAATGTGAAAAGAGAAAGCAGTTTGATCGTCAAAATTTCTTAATACTTTATTTCTCATTTATAAAGGGTGAAAAGAGAAAAAAATATGATCATCAAACAATTCAAACTCGAAATTTAAAGGATCTCTGCTTTTCAAACCCATCTGGTCCGATTTTAATTTCTGTCTGACGATTTGTTTGTTTTCTTGTGAACAAGTTAACCCGGGAATGCTTCAGATAGATATATGGATCAGCATTTACTTGAATCTAATCAAACCATTTGTAGATTTCCTACAAATGGGAATCAAAATCCAAAAAAGTTTGGCTGACTGGATTTTCAAGTCAAAGTAGATTTTTCAATGGGAATTTTTACCAAATTGCGAATCAAATCTTATGAGGATTTGACCTTCTGTAGATTTAATAACTAAAAAATGCAATTATTTAATCAAATGGAATTTGGTATGTGATTTTGAAACACATGCCTAACAACAAGTGTGGATCCAAAAAAAACTTTGGCTGACTAGCCTTTTCGAGTCAAAGAGGATTTTTCAATGGAGAATTTTACCAAATTGTTAATCAAATGGACCTATTTGACCTTCTGTAGATTTAATAAATAAACTTGTGTTAATAGCTAAAAAACAGTTATTTAAACAAATGAATGTTTGTTTAGTGTGATTTTGCGATTTTGAAACTAAAAATTTAGTTTTATATCAAATTTTAGATTCAATTGGAGAGAAAAAAGTGAGATAAGATACAACAAGAACATATAAAACTTTTTACTTATGATTATATCAATACTTTATACTCTAGCACGTCTTTCAGTAAATGCGGTATATTCAATAAAAATGCTATATTTAAAAAAAAGATTGACATCCCGGTATTATAATTGCTCAGTGAAATACAATTTTCTTTAGTGTCTGATGAAACGAATATATAACCAAATAAACATCTGAGGTATATTCTGAGTAACATATTTGAAGTTCACGATCTTGTCCAAAACAGCAATTTCGTATTTCACCAGAGAGTAAATGAAAAAACTTCGGAAAGACCACTTCACCTTTTTTGTATAGGATTTCTGGGTAACTTATATTTAATATTTTTTAAAACTCATTATAAATCGATTTAAAATTACAAATAGCTAAAGTAAAATTTTATATAAATGTACGCATGTTAATTGCATGTTTATGAAAAAAGTTTTATTCAAAAAATGCAGGTCAATTTTTTTTAAATAGATTATTATACTATTAGTAGTATTTTATAAATGAGAAATTATACCTTGAGATGTGTTTAACCCTCCTAGCGACAAAACCGCAAAAAGACGGAATATTTTCTCCCTTCAAAGCGCCAGACCCGTAAAAAGACAGAAACTAAAATCTCCTTAAAACTGTCACTCCCGTATTTTTACGGATCCAGTTTATAGCTTCACCCAAACTCAAGCTGCGTGATAATGAGAAGAGAATGTGAGATAAGGAGAAGCCAATCATTATCAGTGGAATATAGGAATGTTGTCTTCCTGGTCGCGTTCTTTTAAGCATTTTAAAACTTCGTTTACGTTCTCAGCCGTTACTTCTTAGATTTTGAGAATAAATGCTAATCCAAATTGAGTTTTAAATAAGGGGAATAAAAGTGAACGCATGAAGATATATTGCCGGAATGAGCATATTTGAGTATTGTTATTAATAAATCGATCCAAAAGATTCTGAAGCTCTCTAGCTTGAGACTGTAGTTGACTGTTTGAGATTGTTGAGATTGCTTATGGACTTATTTTTTTTAAAGACACTGAACTTATATACAGAATTTTACTTAACGAACGAGACTTTTTATCATTTAATAAAATAATGTTATTTTTTCATTAATATGTGTAATTAAAAATGTGGGAATAATTTATTTGTTTAAAACCAATAAATTAAATTGAGGCTTAAAAGAGATCCTCCCAAAGGAGTAAGGAGGCGCTAGTTTGTCTCTTGCGTTTAGCAATTATACGTGATGAGGTAGTTGTTTCTTATGGCACTTGCCTTAGACAAGCCCCCTAACAAAATTAGCGATTTTTAAACCGAGATTTATAGCGTTTCTTGCTTTGGTAGCGCCATCTAGGGCCAAAAGATGATTTAGCTGCTTATAAGCCACAGCCTTTTATATGGAGTGGACTTCATTCACATATTGTTAATTAGACCTTAGTCAGAGAACGATCACCTCTGAGACATTACCTACAGTGGTATTGTTACACCTTGTATGACTTTGTGAGTATGATTTATACGTGCACCAGTCACCTTATACATGGAGAGTCTTCGATCGACAAGTTCTAAAACTTACCTAAGGAATGTGAGTCAATTGCCCTACTAACCAGGCTATCCCGATCAAAATTTAAGCTGTATTAATTATATTGATGTGAAGTATCTCTTTTGGGGGTGGGTCGGTCAATGATGGTGAATTGAGCTGTTGAAGTCTTGACACTTAGAACTTTAAGCTCAGTCGTGATAGTAATTAATTAAATACCTCGGTTGCTACCGAGCAACGGGTTAATCTCAAAATAGTATTTCAGAAATTAATGTTAAATAATATGATTGGAGTTACATGCAAATAATTATTCCGTCGTTTCTTTGGGAAAATCAACTAAACAAACAAATGTAAATAAATTAAATTGAAAAAAAACATAAAATAATTCAGATAAATACATTTGATACAGTTTATTTCATTAAATAGTTTTATATAAATTGATTTATTTCGTAAATAATTTATTTTCACTAACTTTTTTGGAAAAAAATTGCAATTATAAAATTTTAATTATAATTGAAAATGTATCAAACATCAAATGTAATATTTGAAAATTTTATATTTCATTTTCTTAATGCATGATTCTTTCTCTCTATTTTTTTATTTATTCTTATTTCATAATACTCTCTATTCATTGCCAGTAACAATTGAAAAATTTGAATCCATTAAAATTAAATAATATTTAGCCGTAGAAAATACAATTTCCTTTACCTTAAAAGAATATTTTATTCGTTTACAGTAGGGTATTTGAAGAAAAAATAACTTTATTTTAAAACAAGTTACTTTAATTGGCTTGATTCCTGTTTTTAGAGGAGGGATATTTTTTCCATTGGTGTGATTCCATCAAACCAAAATCAAGTATTATTTGATGTGAAAGTTAATTTGATTTTCAACTTGATAGAAATTTAGAAAAAAATTAAGATGCTAGTTTATTTTCTTATTGTTCAAAAGTATAAAATATTTAATCTTTAAAACAAGTGTATTTAATCAACCTAATTAAAATACAGTTCTAAAAAATTATTAGAAGCCTAGTTAAATTCATCTCTTGGACAGCCATATAAAATCAAACTGATTATGAAGCCCTAGGCGAGAAATACATGTCAATACAACCAATTTGATTTCTTTTATACATGGTAATAATTAATTTTTAAGGCTTACACTTTCAATGTTGCCTTGATTTAATTTATATTGACATAAAAATACTTTTACATTTCGTCGACTATCATGGAAGGAAAAAAAATGTGTAATGGGTAAATATCATATGCTTTATCGATTCATTATTCAACTACATATAGAGCAACAAAAATTACTTCAAAAGATTTTAACTCTCTCATTCCAAATATCATATGAATTCGTACATCTCAGAGTTTTTTACCCCTCAATTTCAATGACAAAGTCAATTCCCTATCCCTTCAAAAACAAAAATGTGACCTCGCATTTTTAATGGGTTGATTAATGTAAAAGGACCAATCGCTACTAAACAAATATAAACTCGAACCAACTTTGAGATTTACAGTATCTCTTTTTCTTTATCAGATAAGGACGATAATCTCTAATAAACAAAGCAAGTGCCAAAGGTATTCAACCAATTCCATTTAACGAAAAGAAAATGAAACTTCGCTGTGATATTTAGTCGTCCTGTATGAATGCCATAGTTTTTTATTGGGTGTTTGGGGTCTTTCTGTATTGATGGGGTCTTTCTGTGTTTTCGTTTCAATTTGAGCTAGTAAGAGCAAGATATTTTTATTCAAATGCATTCTTTTCCTTTTACTGTAAATTTTTTTCTTGTGTAACCAGGCCTATAAAAATCAAAACTTTAAAAGAATATTGCTTCAAAGATATCATAAATAAATTTGTTTCATTGTTTAACGTGTTGACGGACAGTACGCTCTTAGACGTCAAGCTTATGAAAATAATACGGCAGAACGCCTTGCGACATAAACGACTTAATCCTTTCTATCATGCCATAAAATTTTATAAATATATGTTGTGAAGGTACGCCTATAGACAATATATGAAATTTAATAATGTCTCAGCAGGCAGTGTCAGCAAAATTGTACTGTCCACCAACTTGTTAATATAAAATTCATATCATCTGAAAAACTAATGAATTATCTAAGATTCAAAGAGTTAGAAATGAATGTATGTCTTCAATGAACTACTAGAGACTTATGAAGAAGAATCAAAGGGAAATAATGATATATAGGTGATAAGTTATGAAGAATCTTTTTGAAGTAGTTCTTTATTATGACAAAATATCTACAAATATATTCTTTATATTTTTACAGACAATGAATAATTCGGTATTAAGACAAACAGGGACCTTTGAAATAACTTTTTGCTATTTTTCCCTTTGCAATTTGAAATTTCACAGGCATTAAGAGTAACATTATGGGAGATGACACATAAAATTGTAAAGTATTATTTTAATTAATTTATGAGTTCAGGGGGTTATTATAATTTAATATTAGCGATAAATTGCGTTTATGAAAAATGCCCCATGCGCTCCAAATTAGTTCGAAAGCCCTCCAATTTTTATTATTATTTACTCTAACCCTTTTGAAACAAAAGTTGGGATTAAACTTGAAGTTTAAGTATAAAATATAGAAATTAACCAATGTAATATCTTAAAACTACAGATTTTTTAAAAAAGTTTAAGTAGTTTTGAGTTATTACATTGGTTAATTTTGATATTTCGTGCTCAAACTTCAAGATTAATCCCAACTTTTGTTTCAAAAATGTTAGAGTAAGTAATAATAAAAATTGGAGTATTTTCGTACTAATTTGGAGCGCATGGAACATTTTTCATTAACGTTATTTATCGCTAATATTATATTATATCAACCCCACGAACTCATAAGTAAATAAACATAATACTTTACAATTTTATGTGACATCTCCCATAGTGTTACTGTTAATGCCTGTGAAATTTCAAATTGCTAAGGTGAGAGTTACAAAAAATCATTTGAAAGGTCCCTGATCGCCTTAAATATTTTTTTTAATTAAAGTATTCTATGAAGTCAGTTTAAAACAACCTTCTCATCAATAGATAAAAATTAATATCTTGAACAGACGATATCCGAAACTAAAATAACTCAACCCATTTCAAATCAGGTTTCATTATCACATAACATATCTTTTATCTGGACATATAATACGGCAAAATCTCTCTGCCAATAAATATTCCAACAAAAAGAAGAAGAAAAACAAAATAAAACCAAATTCCAATATGGAACAATTTTGCTTTTTCTACATTATTTGAAATAACAGTTTGATATCAAACGACCCCTTAGATTCCCCCCAAAAATTAATATCTTGGATTGATGATGTATGAAAAATGAAATAACCAAAACTCAAATCGAAAGCATCATCATCTAGCAAATCTTTTATCAAGCCGTATAACATAGAAATTTCCCCCTGTCAACAAATATTTGAGAAAATGAAAAGAAAAGAAAAAAAAACTTGGTAGTCAGCACCGAGTGTGGATCAATTTTGACTTCTCCCCAAAACACGTCTCCTCCTCCCCATTTTACAAGAACCGGAGATCCATATAAAACTTAATAAGTAGAAGAAATCCTTCAAAAACAGCTGTAGCTATTTCCATTAGAGCCCCGCTACTTCTCGAGAAAAGATTGTATTATGAAGATAGCGGTGTGGCGCCTTCGGATGCTCCAACAATGCAGCATCCGGATCGATATCCTGCCTCGTTCTTCAGGCAGATACAGCTGTTTCTTGACAGCCCACGTTCCTGGCGTCTAAGAAGACCGGTTAATTTAGAAACAACGGCAGCTGAGGCATTCGGACGATTTGATAGGATTCTCCCCATTATGTCCCCCTAGATCGCGAGATTTATATCAGATATCGGTTACACTTCCAGCAAGGAATCAGTCAGAAGGCATCGGCTGTGCCAATCTTCTGTCCTCTTTCGTCCGATTCCAGGAAAAGAATACTTTCTGGTATTGTTAGGTTATTAGATGCAGATTACAGCTTGCCCAGTATATTTAGTGTATTTGTAATTCTTTTCTTCTGAAAGGTTAAGAGGAGATCTTTTTAATAGATGTGCCAAAACAGGGAGGATAAACTTTTTCATTTCTTATTTCTAGATAGTTTATTATTTGAAATGTTCTACATATAAATTTGGAATATATTTCTTTGGAATTTAGTAACATTTATTTTATGATTAGCAATTCATTTATGAGATATAAGAATCTAAAAAAATCAACCTACTTTAAATATGAAAAGAGGAATAATTACCATCGACAATAAATCACATGCATTATTGACATCGTTAAATTTTGACATTTGACATTTCGAACGTGGTATATTGATATTTTAAACATTGGAGTATAAATAATAAGATAAAATGTTAAAAAAGTAATATTTAAACAAATTTATAGAGCAATTTGTTACTTTTTCCTCAGTACACAATTTCATTTTGCATAAGAATAATTATCTTAAATCAAGTTAAAAAAATAGTTTCAATCTCACAAATTTTTGAATTTTTAAAACTTGCGAAATATAATTTCCATCGTAATTAATAAATAAGGTGGTGTGACAATTATTCAATTGCATTAAAAATTATTTATTTGATAATGAGCTAACTAACCTATCTTGATGTGAGAATTTCTGTGTCGATAACTATAGGAAGCGGATAGATCTCATTTAAGTCATATTCTTTCCTCTCTGTCTCTAATTCAAAATGTTCTTGTTCAAAACAAACAGTTCAACCTTTTCGAAGTTTTTGAAGAATTTAATTTAAGAATAAAAAATCAATAAAGAAATCAGCATCAACTGTGATAGTAAATGAATATGTATCACTTACAATCTTTTATAAATACTAAATAGGCTATAAACATAAATTATATAAATAAACCTATTGGAAATAAGCTAATTTTGACCAATTTGCGATATAGATTTGAAGGAGTTTATTGGCGAAAAAACTTTTTTGATTAAACTGCGCCAAAGCTATATAGGAAAGATTAGTATATATATAAATACAATAATGATACATGTACAATTGCAAATGAAAATTCATCACATTTTATAAATACTACATTGCAAACTTGAATTGGATACATAATCCTATTGGAAACAATGTCATTTTGTCCGATTTGTGATGTATGAAATGATTGCATCAATAAATATAATAATATATTCAGAATAAACCCAATACTAATCTTCTTAACTATTATGTTGATCAAATTAGGATAATAAAGGAGGTTATTACTATAGTAA
>JAOUZG010023619.1:16865-32308 GCA_026289955.1 Argiope argentata | reverse complement strand
GTCGTCTTCTTAATATCCATTATTGTCACGATTACAATAATTTTTATATGCACGTAATAAAAGGAAAAATCAACGCAGCCGGTAGGATTCGAACCTACGCGGGGAAACCCCAATGGATTTCAAGTCCATCGCCTTAACCACTCGGCCACGACTGCTCTGTTGGTTCATTCTTAATAATAATAAAAAGAATCTTCTCATTTCATTTTTAATAAATAACTAGAACCCATCACCTGTGTTAATTACATACTAATACTTTTAATATTTCCTCTATACGAAAAGGATTGATTTAAAAGTTTTCTTTGATTTAAAAGTGTGGTTAAATCATTTGTGGGCACACTTTGTGATATTATTCTTCTATTTTTCTTTAGCTTTGGAAAAGGAACGGAATCTTTATATTTGTGGAAACGAAGTGGAATTCTACAAAATTATTATAAATGTTTAATTAAAATATTATAATTAATAATGAGAATTTAATATAGCTATAAAATGGAGAAAAATTTCTTTTTTTTAATCAAACGCTAGGAGATTAGAATAAACCAAAACATTTTTAGTCTATAAAATATTCTAGTAAGATTTTTATTATTGTTTATATATATTTATTTTTAATGAATATTTAAGTATTTCAGTATGACATTCATTGTGATATAATTTCCATGTTATAATTCATCAAGTGCATCATACCTTTAATGTTTTAGTTTTGACCTCTAGATATTTGATTTTATAATAAATTTAGCGCGTTAATATATGTTGCTTTTTGATTTAGATTTTTTTTGTTTCTTTTAATCTATATTAATCAAAATGCATCTCGAAATGCGTTGCTAAGCGCAAAACTGGAGAACGGCTAGACCGAATCGGCTAATTTTTTAAAAATATTTTCGTTAAGACACGAGGATGGTTCTTATGGAGAGAAAAAATTAAAAAAACTGCGTGGAAAATAGTTAAAACTACACTTTTCTTACTTTCCCGCCAAAAATCTTCATTTCTTTCCCCCACACCAACTGAGTAAGATAGCAGGAAGTTATAAATTATTATTTGTTTAGAAAGAAATACGCGATGTCAGTTGGTTTTCATTCATAGATAACGGGATGTTTAAAAAAGAAAGAAAATAGTTGCTTTTATTATTAGTCTGTATGAATATTTAATCTATGCCTGCTCGAAATAAAATTTGGGCAGCGAAGAAAAAAATAATAACAAAGCGAAAAAAAGGTTTGTAAAAAGAAAAGTAGTGAAAAAAGGAGAGAAAAAAAAGAAAAGAAAAAAGGGTGTGTGTGTGTCACCATTATTTCCTTTGTGCGCGGTATTTTCCAAGCTGTTTTTAAACTTCCGCATCTCTTGAAAACCAATTGTGTCTTTATTTGTTTATTGTGTTTACATTTATGAAAATTAGAATCTCCTTATTCTATAAAAACGTAGAATTATAGACGTTTCCCTCCACCATTTAAGTAAAATGAGTAGTACAACGAACAGAACATCTGAAGAAAATAATACTATAAATGAATTATATGATTATCAAAATTTGTTTAGTTTAAATATATTTTGGTGAAAAACCTGTTATGAGACACAGCTACAAAAAATATTATATGAAAGTTTTAGCGAGCATTAATACTGGTGAACCGACTGGTCGCCAAAGGTGGCTAGTGTTTAATATTTTTAATAATTCACATTATAATTTTATTATAATTGTCGGGCATGAATGCATTCCTTAATTTATTATAAGAGAGAACCCTCCCACATTGTGTTAATAATTCCTTAAATTAATATATTAATATTAATATGTAAGTAAAATAAATTATTTGACTGATAATGTAACTGAAAAATATGCATAAGCGAAGTGGGGGAATGTCTCTTCTACGAAAAGTTAATTAATATGCAATGTACCGACAATCCATTAATTTGTTATTTAAATAAATATTGTATTAATATTTATTAATTCATATAGTTATGTCATATTATCATTTTATAATTATTCCAAAGTGGGATTTATATAATTATATCCTTATTACAATCATAGGTATTGTTATTTAATCATAGATACGAGACGTTATTTTTTTTTAATCTAATAATTTCTCTGACAGAAAAGACGAATTCTAATAAGACAATAATTTAGACAATGGAAGTATTAAATTTCACATTTTGAAAGTTTTTTTTAGATTTGAGTATATGAAAAGGAAAAATATATATATTTAACCATAGCGTGTTTTTTTTAATAATACACAAAGTTCTTATTTTTCCTCTGTAACTCACAATCACTTAAAATAACATTTTAAAACCTATTCCAGCAGTACAGTTATACATAAATGTCTATAAAATCTTTAAATTATGTACCTTGACAGTAGACTAATAAGTTGTTTCATGTAAGCACTAAAGAGAAAAAGGGAAGAAGAATATTCATATTCATTCTCATTACATTCATTGCCAAAACTACGACCGAGAATTCACAATTATTATATAAAAATATGATTTTTCATTAATATGTCGTACTTAAATATTTGAATAATAATAATAATATTTTAGTAATAGTTAACATTCCTACTTCAAAATTGCCTGTTTTTGTGGTAGATGGTTAGATGATTACCATATTAATCGTAATATTAGAATATTACCATCTAATTAATCAATCCTGATGTACTAAAGCTTATCGCAAATGGTTCTTTAAGTTGAATAGTACTTTCTTTTTGAAAGTACTGTTTAAAATTTTATTTGCACTATAAATGCAGGATATTTTAATTGGTTATCTGTACCTGAAATTCTTGAAAATTCATAGACCAAAGAAAGTGGCAAAATTCGTTTATTTGTTGAGACTGAAGGCTCTGTCAAAATGTGCATATGTAATATCTTTCAAAAATTTAAGGTGATAGGAGACAAAAGGAACTTCTATAGAGATCAATATGAACATTTATTGAGTTTTGAACTGAAAATTTTTGAAATTTCCACTATAGAAGATTCTAGGAAGAGTTTTCTCCATAAAATATGTAAAATAAAGTAATATTTTGAAGTTTCCTATGGAAAGTGGTAAGTTTAAGTAACACTCAATCACCGATAATATATTTAGGAGACATAAGCTTAGTATAAAATTTAAAAAAATGTCGAAATCGGAAGTGATGGTTAGGCATGGAAAGTGAGAAACTGATTTTTACGTTATTTAATATAGATAGAGGGCAAGATTTTTATTTACTTGCATACATATATTATACAACATTGTAAGACATTAAACAATGTTCAAAATATTGAACAATATCATACAATACGGAATAATATAAGATAATACTGCCCAATATTGTGTAATACTATGCGACATTCGACACCATCCGTGTAGTTGGCAGATTAATTTAAATGACAGAAAATTTTATTGGAACAATTTCTGAAATAAAACTGATTTGTTAATGTATCAATTAGAAATAAAAATTTACTTTCGTTTATAATTCATTAGGTATATAAAATATTTCGGAATCTAAAAAATCAATTTGTTTATATTATTCTTTTATTGACAAGGGACAATGGAAACCAGGGAATCAAAATTTAATTCTTTAATATTATTCTTTCACTAACAAAAGGCAATAAAAAGTAGGAAATCAAAATTTAATTCTTTTACATTATTTTTTCACTGCCAAGTGACAATACAAAGAAGGGAATCAAAATTTAATTCTTTTATATTATTTTTTCATTACCAGGCGAAAAAATAAAGAAGGGAATCAAAAGTTAATTGTTTTATAATATTCTTTCACTAACAAAAAACAATACAAAGTAGGAAATCAAAATTTAATTTTTTTAATATTATTTTTTCACTGCCAAGTGACAATACAAAGTAGGGAATCAAAACTAATTCATTCATTCGTAATTTTAAATTAAGCATTTAATTTTTACTGGAAGTACACAAGCATGCAAAATTTCTAACTTTAGCTCATTAATATCCGAATGGAAAAATTAATTACAAAATTCTGTTCAAATAAATATGATATTAATCAAAATGTATTAAAAAATTATTAAGAACACTTTTAAGTACTTCACATATCAATTAAACTCTTTTACAGATTGAAATAATAAGAGATTAATTAAATGTATCGATCAAGAAGCTAACTAAATATTTAGTATTGAAATAAAACAGCGCATTTTCATCATATTTAATAAAAATGAAATATTTAGAATTTCTACGAAAACATATAGGTTTAAAAATGGTAAAGATTAAAAATTTTGTCCATTTGGAAAATATTTTAAAACAAAAAAAAACCATGTGATATTGAACACCTTTTCAATGGATACGTTACTGCAAGTTGATTTAAATCAAGAAGGAATTTGAGGCTAACAGTATCAAAAATTCATTTTCGTTACAAGTTCTACTTTCTTTAAAAGATATATGATCACAAGTGCTAATCTTGCAGTCTCCTTAAAATTCGTTAAATAAATTTTATTATACATACATTTCTGAAATATGCGTAATTATTAAAGATTCATTTTATTTTTAATTTTTGAATTATGAAATTGGACCAAAAAGCAAATGGATAATATTTAATTGAAATAAAGGAGAGGTAATTATTTCTATTGATTTCTCAGGGATAACTCTGCACCCTTTTGAAACGGATTTCACGCCATGCATGCAAAGAATATTACTGCAATTCAACCTCTCCAAAAAATGCACTCGGTTATGAATAGGGTAAGTGAATATCACATAAAGAAAATGAAATGAGACATTTTTTCACTCTTCTGTTTACTTTCTTTTCCAATTGTACAATGTCTTCCGTTTCGACGGTCTGACAGTAATCTATAAAGTATATCTTTATAGACAATCTAGTTCTGTAAAGAATCTATAGAGCAACTGAGGCGCTTGTTAATAATATTTAATTTTAGAATAAAATTATTGCGTATTTGAATGATTTAATTATAATTGATAAGTTAGAAGCTGCAATGTAATACGAATATGGAGTACGGACACGACGGTTGAGAGTTTAAGTTAATTACAAATAGGTCAAATGATTTTTTATCCTTTACATGTTATTTATTTTTTGCAACGTCATCGACCAGAAGTAATTGTTGGTACTGCGATTAATTGTCTTTCGATATAAAAATCTCTGATTCGCATTCAAGTAATTGATAAGAAGTGTTAACAAAAAACCATTTAAATTTAATATTATTTCCGTTTTTTAACATCAAATGTATCAATCAATGAATAACAAAGAAATGATTGTATGGAATATGTAGCAATATAGTAATATTTATAAATCATTTTTTAAAACCAAAAAGCATTAGTGAAGCATATGCGTAAGGTTTTTCAAAGTGTCAAATAAATAAACTATTGATATGTATCAAATATTGAAGGGAGGAGCAGGAAAAAAATACTTTGCCAAGAGCACCTTTACTTTTGCTACTGCTTTGAAAATCGAACTGCAGGAAAAAGGTTTAATATATGTCCCATTTCATTTATATTTTGTCCCTATATTAGAATATATAATTATAATACACTCCAGAAGCCTTGAATTTAATAATAGTGTTACGCATTCAATATCATTATAAGGTTATGATATTGAATTAAATTGTATTGTTAAATACTGAATCAAATGAAAGCATCAAATTTTCATTGAATCAAATTATAATATTATATCTATAAATTATTTTATTATAGAAATAAATAAAGATAAAAATTCACTTGGTTGAAAAGATATCTGACCCAATCTGTACTCACTGCTTCTAATTATCGATTACAAACAATTTCGAGGTATAAAAAAAATTTCAAAACAATTTTCCTTCTTAAATAATATGGGAAATAAAGTTCTCTGAAATTCTACTTACTGATTAACATATGGATCTGATGGATCTGAATCCGACGCAACGAGGCCTAAAAAAATGAAAATGAGACATTGTATCCTGTACAGCCACTTGTTAGGCATGATTGTCCCTTGTGGGCTACGGCAGAGCCCTGTTGATGCCACAACTCACAGAATGAAACAGTATAGCACACGCAGCTGCTTTTATTGAAGTGACGCCCCCGTGTCAGGACTGCCTCCCAGTAGAGAGTTCCGCCGGTGTCCGGTGACGCTAAATGGCACTGTTTAGCACCTTAAATGAAACCTTCGATTTGATTACGAAACGCTGATGAATGAAAAGTTGCAAATGTACGGTCTTCGTGGTAATTGAACACTCTTCCCTTCTTCTTTTTTCTTAAGAAAACTTCATTAAGATTTATACTAAGAGGAAGAATAAAGATCTCGATGTTCTGAACTTCTTCTAGTTTAAAATTATCGTTTTTCAAAATATGTATATTTGTTATAATATGTCATCACAAGTACAGGGGTGGTCTCCTAAAAACTTTCTAGTATATTCCCTAATAAATTTCTTATGCCAGGAAATTCTTTACGTGGCGTTGGCTTACAATAGATACACTCACCGGCTAATGAATTAGAAACCTTTGGATTTGCATCTTAAAGCCTGCTAGGGATGAAGTATGCAATTTTTTTGTTATTAAATAAGTTACACGTGGTTAGAATGCTAGTATAAGTAAGGTTTAAGAGTCCTTTTCACGATTAATTAAGTAAAATGGGGAAAACGACAGATTTTTCACCATTTAAAAAAGAGCTTATTGTTGGTGCCCGTTTAGCAGGTGCCTCGATTTCGAAGACAGCAAATATCACTGGGTTCTCAAAAGCAGCCATGTCAAAGGTTTTCAAAAAATTGGAATCAGAAACCACAGTCCTTCTCTAGAAGACGTAACTGCGGTTCGAGCACAGTTTCCCGAAGAGCGTGATCGGCGTCGTCTCCGACGAATTGTGCGGCAGAACAGGGACTCTACTGTCATTCAACTGACGCAAATCGTCAATAAAGGCTCTTCCCAACAGATTTCAGCTCGAATCATGTGCAGAGAATTGCAGAGGATAGAAATGCATAGTCGAGTGCCTGTGAGAAAACCACTCATTTCTACCCGATGCGCAGAAACTCGTTTGCAGTGGTGTCGGGGAAAAATATACTGGGCATCTGAGGACTTGAAACGGGTAATTTGGCCGGAGGAATCCAACTACACTTTATTTTGTTCTGATGGAAGACGTCGAATTTGCCGAAGACGCTCCGTGAAGCCATGAATCCATCTTGCCTTACTCGCACTGTGCAAGGGTCTGGAGGGAGTATCATGACATGGTACATGTTCTGCTGGCATGGAAGGGGTGCCTGGGTGTTCCTAGATGGTAAACAGACAGACATGCGATACCTAGGTATACTGGCAGATCAAGTGCACCCTGCAATAAGGCATTTTTATCCCGATGACGACGGATACTTCATGGACGATAATGCAACTATAAATCGTGCCAGAAGTGTTCAAAATGGATTCGCTGAGCACCAGTTTGATTTTCAACAACCTTCCCTGGCCACCGCATAGCCCGGATCCTAACCCCGTAGAAAATGTGTGGATACAGTGGAAAGACGCATCCGACAGCACTCTCCTCTTCCATCCATTTTACAAGATTTAAACAGCTGCACAGCCAATGCATGGTGTTCTCTGGATGTAAATGCACTCCAGAAGCTTGTAGACTCGATGTCCAGATGAATCAGAGCAGTTATTCGAGCAAAAAGTGGTCCAATAAAATATTGATCTTGCGTTTCTAATCCATTGGCCAGTGAGTGTATATTAACTTTAGGCATAATTTTAAGCCTTTTTACTAAATCTAACGTGCCATCCCTGGCGATTACTATTGGCATTGTTTGGAGATTAATCTCTGGAATGCTGTAATACACTGCTCAAAACAATTAAAGGATATTGTAAGTCTTGTATAAAATAACGGTATAAGCATTTCTTTTTTTTTTCTTTTTTTTTGCATAAAATAAAAAAAACAGTTACAAATGCATTTTTTTTTTAATTTTCAAACTTCGTGGTAAGCAAATATTGGATGTGATGTTGAAAACGTCGCTTTAGTGGCAGCTAGTTTGATTTGGTTTTCAACTTAATTTAGGACAAAGCGGAAAAGAATGATCAACATTCAGTAAGTGCATTGTTTTCGATGAGTGCGATGTCTCAATGAATTCATTTAATGGAATTAGAAGCTTGGAGAGTTTTTGGCTGGTTATCGAAGGGGGCAAAACATACACCGAAGTAGTAGAAGCCATGGGAGTTTCACAAAGTATGATTTCCAAAATATGGTACAGTTTTTGGGACACTGGAAATGCAGGTGGAAGATCAGGGAAAGAACGGTGACAAGCAATAATGCCTAATGAAGACCGTTAGTTAACGCAAATGTCTCGGAGATAACAAAATAGAAAAGCCACTCGTCTTCAACAACACCTTTGCCATGCTACTGGCACCACAGTTTCGATACAAACTATCCGAAACCGTTTCCACCCAAATTTCAGTGGTAGACGAGGGGTAGGACTTACAAAATGCATATTCGCAAAAAAAAATATGCTATATTCACAAAACAGGTCTATATTTCAATGCTATCGTTCACCAACATCTTGAAAGGTGTTCGTTAGCCTAGGTCAACACATTCTTGAAGAGGAAGGGAGAATTGTAGAATAGGCGAGAAAATTTGGGGAAGACGACTCCTACTGGTTTATTGTAAAATCATATATTAATTTGTTGTAATAGGGACTTTTAGAATAAGTTTGAACTATCTTTAACATTGTTTTAAACTCAATTTGCCTGTTCTGTATTCTAATGGCCTTTTTATCCAATCTATCAACTCATTTCTATGTAAATTTCATAACGAATTAAATGAAAAATTATTTGATAAATACGAATGTTGAAATACACGAGCGATTGCGCTTACCATTTGATTGTAATGTAAATGAATAATTTCATTTCCTAGTTGGTGCCCTTTCAAATACGAGATATTTAAAATAAAGACAGTAAGATTTATTGAAGATTCTAAAGATAAAGTATTCCGCTAAAAGAAGTTTTTTGGAAACGGTGCGATATAACATTAAAAAGATCATCAAAAAGTCGTAATACAATCACACCTGATTGTTACGATGGATAAGGACCACATTAAAAAATCGCAAAATAATTCAAAACTTCATAAATAGCGAAAGCAAATAGTTATTATTACAACATATTAAAGAAAAGAATTTATGATGGAGGAAGTTTTATTTTAAGTGGACAGTGAACTTTATTATATACTTTTAGGAATTATTCAGTCAGAGCTAAGAAAGCTGGTGTCCTGGCATAGGGGTAGCGCGTCTTCTTTGTGATCTGGGCGTCAAGGGTTCGAGTCCCGGTTAGCGTATGGTTGTTCTTATATGTTCTATCTGTGAGTTGTGTAAATGTGCTCCCCTATAAAAAGGGGCTGTGCAAGCGAATGTGATGAGTGAGTAGCAAAAGTCGTACTTTTGGTTCTAGTTGGCGCCACTACAAAACATTAGGCTGAAATCGCTGACTACTTCCATAAGCTCGTCCTTGACAAGTTCCATAAGAAGCAACAACAACAGAGTTAAGAAGAGTTTTCTGCCTATGTATTAAAATATAAATTTGTTTACATTTCTTTAAAACGTTTAAAAGCAAAATATATAATTTTAAAAATATATAATTATCAAAAAAATTAGTACATTCCAGTCGATTTAATTCTTAATTTTTCCTACTATTTTTTTCTTATCATTTGACGAAAAAAAATTTTGGAACAAAACTAAGTTTACTTGTGTAATTCCAATTAAATTATAATTTTTAAGAAATTTTTTAATTACATTTTTAAAATTTTCTTAGGAATTTTATTTTTTTCTGAGCTAAAGTTGACTTTTAACTACATAAAAAATTGGAACATAAAATTTATACCTTATTTTCTTTTTAATGTTTGAGAGAAATCTTTATTATCAATTTCATTTAATTTATTTAAAAATTAAGACGGAACGTTTCAAAGATATTTAAATCTAATTACAATATAATTCTGAACAAAATCATTAAGATGTATTTCTTTTCTTCTTAATTCTGCAAACATTTATTTTATAAAACAATAGATTTTATAACACTAACATATACATATATTTCGGTGATGAAACGATAAAAATAAAATCTCGTTTTCGTTCATTTTTGCTTATTTCAGAATTCACTCTTACCTTAAATAAAGGATAACTGCATTAAAAAATTTCGGAATTATGAAAAGGTTCTTAACAAATAAATAAAATAATTAAACTATACATGGAAACATTTTTACTTTATCGTGTACTTAGTGTAGAGAAAGTATAGTAATTGCCAAAATAAAATTCAGAGTTTAGATTTTGACAAATCTCTACGTTTCAGATGTCTAAGAGTTCTGTTTGTCTGCCGGTCTGTAACAAATATAACTCAGAAACTCTTTCATCTAATTTGTTATACCGTGTTTACTCATATTTATAGATTACTATCAAAATTTGAATAAAATCTGTTCAGAAGATTTTCACCAGTCCAGCTGTTCAAATATAAGTTAACATAACAACAAAAGAGAGCTATATTCGGTACACAGATTACACATTAATTGTGTCTACACCTAAGTTTGAGCCAAATCCCGCTATGACTGTCTGTCGGTCTGTACTTTCGGAAATATTTAAATGTGATGACCAAAAAACGCAATGGCATGATGATGATGACGTATCTACAATACAACGGAAGGAGGGGAGCAGTAGCTCCTGAGGGTCTGGACCCCTGAGCACCAAAGGGAAGAATTCTGACTTTTAGCTCATTTAAAGATGGCACACACTTTTCTCATTCGCTTGCACATTCCCTTCATACAGATGGCACATTCTCACAGATAGAAAACAGAACAACCATGCCCTGAGCGGGACTCGAACCCGGGAAGCCCAGATCACGAAAAAGACGCGCTTTTTCTTTGCCACGACATAAATATATAATTTAGAATGGGATTTTATGATTACAGTTGTAGTTATGTGTGTTACTATTAACGCATGTCATGGATTAATCGCCAAGTATTGTATATTAGATTGAGTAAAATTCTAAGTTCGTAATTAATATTTCGTAACTATTAAACGCCAAAGCCATGTAAAGTATTTTCTGGCATAAAAAATTAATTAGAGAGAAGGAATGAAATCTTTGGGAGTCCTCTAATTCTGGTTTTTTATTTAATTTCTCCTTTTAAACATGGTGGAATTTTCAAAATGCAGTAATTCAATAAAACAATTAATCGTAATTCAAAACCTCATCCATTCCCTTTCAAACCCGTTCATCCCATCTTTTTGGCGATCAAATCTTTTTTGAAAGGGGTTTCAAATCACTTTCATCACTTGAAGATATTGGAGCTCATTTATTTTTAGAATATATTATTTGATTTATTTAGGAATGCTGCAATCACTTGACATGGTATGCACATACATTGTGTACCATATACAATGTTTCAGTATTCAATGACGGAAAAAACGGTATTATAATGCCGAAACCTTGGAATTTGTGTACAATATTTTTAAAAAAATCGCATAAAAAGGAAGCCCAGGAAAACATATTTGATTGTATTTTAATATTAAAAAGTAATTAATAATAATAATAATAATAATAATAATAATTAATAATAATAATATAAACAGGTTTTAATAATTAATTATTAAATGTTATTATTATTAATAATATTAATTTAATTTAATATTATTTCAAACTCACTGTAATTAGGGTTTAAGCAAGATTGTATACCATACACATAGTATTAGTTTACCGTGACAGAAAACATTAAACTGTGTTATAATAACAAACCCTTGGAATTAATATACTGTATTTTAAAAAATCGCATAAAATATATTTGACTGTATTTTAATACCAAATAGTAATTGTATTTATTTAAAATCTCACATAATTAGGATTTAAACAAGATTGAATATCATACACATTGTATTGCTGTACAGTGACAAAAGACATTAAACGGTATTTATATGCCACATCTTTGGAATTCATACACCGTATCAAAAAACTGTATATAATATATTTGGTTGTATTTTAATACTAAATAATAATTGTATTTATTTAAAATTTACCATAAATCATGATTTGAACAAAATTTTATGCCATATACATTTTTTTAGTATACAGTGACAGAAAACATTAAACAGTGTTATAATGCTGAAACCCTTGGAATCCGTGTACTGTATTTAAAAAAATCACATAAAAATATATTTGACTGTATTTTAATATTAAATTTTAATTATATTTATTCAAAATCCAACATGATTAGGTTTTATACAAGATTGTATAGCATACACATTGCTTTAGTGTACAGTGACAGAAGACATTAAATTATATTAAAATGCCAAACCCTTGAAATTCATATATTTTATTTAAAAAATCGCATAAAAATATTTTTCAGTGTTTTTTTAATATTAAATAGTAATTATATTTATTTAAAAGCCTACATAATTAGGAATTAATCAAGATTGAATACCATACACATTGTATTAGTATACAATGACAGAAAACAATAAACGGTATTAAAATGCCCAAACCTTGAAATTCGCACACCCTATTTAAAAAATCACATAAAAATATTTTTTAATATTAAACGATAATTGTTTTTATATAAAATTAACCATAATCATGATTTAAACAAGATTGTATATCATACACATTTTTTAGTGACATTTACAGTGACAGAAAACATTTAACGATGTTATTATGCCAAAACCTTAACGTCATATACCGTATTTATTATGTAAGTCTTATTCATATACCGTATTTATAAAAATCGTAGAAAAATATATTTCAATGTATTTTAATATTAAATAGTAATTGTATTTATTTAAAATTTACCATAATCATGATCTGAACAAATTTTTATACCATATGCATTGTTTTAGTGTACAGTGACTGAAAGCCTTAAATAGAGTTATAATGCCAAACCCTTGGAATTCATACACCGTATTAAAAAAATCACATACAAATATATTTAACTGTATTTTAATGCTAAATAACAACGATATTTATTTAAAATTCAACATAAGTATGATTTAAACGAGATTGTATATCCCGTATGCTAATCATTCCGTATCCGCCATATATTTTCAAGAGCAAGCGAATTCTGTCGAGTGCTTTCTTCATTACCTAGAGTGCGAACGGTAGACGTGCGGATGACGTACCAGTTTATGACGGATCCGTCGAAAACGCCTTCGAGGGGAAGGAACACGTACAAACAAGCGATCGAATGACGACCCGGGATTCTTGGATTCTTCTCGGGAACGAGAGAACGGCGATGGGATACGAAGTTCTAATATCTAAGATTCGCAAAAGAATCCTGAATATAAATGAATGTTGATAATTAACTGTCAGTTAATAAATAGTTCCTTTGATAGGAAAGCACTTCGATTAAACTGGATTGCATTTTAGAATAAAATAATGAAAAAAACTTTTTAAAATACTCTTTTAAATAGTGTTTAAACGCAGTTTTCCTATAAAAATCTATATGATTTAAAGATTTTTAAGAATCTTTGACATCACGTGAAATTTTAATTATATATGTGTGTGTGTGTGTGTGTGTGTGTGTGTGTGTGTGTGTGTGTGTGTGTGTGTGTGTGTGTGTGTGTGTGTGTGTGTGTGTGTGTGTGTGTGTGTGTGTGTGTGTGTGTGTGTGTGTGTTAGCATTCTACAAGAGAAACTGCTTAATTTAGAACTACAAAATTCAGCTCTTAATATATCACTTCCAAAAAAGAATCCACATATAATTTAGAGAGTGTGAATTTGCAGTTTTGGAATATTCAATT
The DNA here is from genome assembly GCA_026289955.1 of Argiope argentata. Classification (NCBI taxonomy): domain Eukaryota; kingdom Metazoa; phylum Arthropoda; class Arachnida; order Araneae; family Araneidae; genus Argiope; species Argiope argentata. Next base: position 18,670 of record JAOUZG010023619.1, on the reverse strand, counting down.
AATTAAAATTAAATTATAATTTAGAATTTTTATTCGCCATATCCTGAAAACATTATTGCTTAAAATTACTAGAAAATTGGGCTTTGGTGATATTAATTTAATATTTTGTAAATTTTTCCCAAATCTTGGCAATATTTGTTTAAATTTTGTGCAGTTTCCAACAGTAGATTTCGCTGTTGCAAAGAAATTCAGACAGTATTACATTAAATAGTTATTCCAATGATTTACTTTCGACACTCAAATCAAACAAAAAAATATTCTGATAATTATTTGCTTAGTTTGCATGAGCTATCAGAAAGAGAAATTGCTTTAAAAAGACAAGATTTTCAGTTTTTATTTTAGTTTAATTATATTAATGTCTCTTTTTAAAACAACACTAGGGCTATTTTGGGACGTACTTTGTAATTTTGAACCGCATTTAAAGGACGAGGACAACACCTGAGCTGTCATCCCCCTCTTCGAACCCCCTCATCACGCCAGAGAGAGGAATTTGGCCTGGAGGGATTTAGTGTGCACTAGATTCACCATGGCTCTATAATGTTTAAGGGGATTGCAGTTTCAAGAAATTGATTCAAATAATTTGTTTTATCTTCAAAAAGATGCAAAACTTTAAAGAAAAGCAAGGATTACAGACAGTTTGAATATTAGAAATTTAATACAAATTAAATAATTGGATATTTAACATAATTTCAAATATTTAATATACAGTTATACAAACAGTTTAAAATGAGTGTTAAAATAAAGAAATCTACCTTTCGTTGCTGTCAATTATCTAAATAAATGACAGTTTTATTTACTTTAACACACTCCTTGCTTTTTTTAATTCAATTTACAAATTTATAACCAACAATTTTTTTCTGTAATAAATAGTTCATTTTAACACATTCCTTGCTTTTATAGTTTAATTTACAAATTAATATTGAATAATTTTTTGAAATAAATGGGTTATTTTAACACATTCCTTACTTTTATCATTTAATTTACAAATATGTATTCAACATTTTTTTATAATAAATAGTCAATTTTAACATATTCCTTGCTTTTATAGTTTAATTTACAAATTTATATTCCACAATTTTTTTTTTTTGTAATAAATGGTTCAATTTTTTAAAAAAGACAACATTTAAACGTCCTTTGGAATTTGACCTCTCTCACGTTTATTTGCTAATGATTTAAAAGGAATATTTTGTATCAAGTATTCAGAACGGCTAATTTCCTTTCCATGTGAATAAACAGACGTAAAAGTTTAGAGGGCTTGTTATTGACTCAGGTGTCCCCTTGCATCGGTCTTTGTTTCAAATATTAATGGCTTTTCTCATTAAGCCTCATCTTCCTTCGAAACTGAGCTTCAGTCCCAGGAAAAGAAATTGAACAATGACGTATACTAATTATTGTCCTTATAACAGAAATTATTATTATTTATAAAAAAATTATATAAATTTGAAATTTCTAAATATTTATTTATTTCCTTTAATTATTTTGATATAATTAAGATTTTTTTGTGACGTGCTATATAAATTAGTAATAATTTCTACCAACATTCAATAAGTCTCTTTCTATCAAATGTCTTTCATTCAATGTAAAACAAAGTTTGAAATTCTTTTAAAATATTTCGAAAATAAATAACTTTGTCAACAAATTAATAAAAATACACACTGATGTATCACTTCTAATATGAGTACCCTGTCTTTTATTTTTTGAATTTCTAAATTATTCCCATTTTTTAACTTAATTTTTAATTCTGTGGTTATTCAATACCAAAACAAAGGTAACGCAGCCGGTAGGATTCGAACCTACGCGGGGAA
>JAOUZG010023595.1:409764-422135 GCA_026289955.1 Argiope argentata | reverse complement strand
TACTAGTGGCACTGGTAATAGTTTAGTTTTCCCCTTATAGTTCTTTAATTTATTTAATTCTGTTGTTGCTGTTACTATTGGTACTGGTAGCAGTTTAGTTTTCACCTTATAGTTCTTTAATTTTATTTAATTCTGTTGTTGCTGTTACTATTGGTATTTTCCATGGACAAGCGTCGCCAAGGCATCAGCGAGTTTTTAGCCGAAAGGAGCATGTATTGTTTTGAAGTAGTGCCTACTAGGGCTAAGAGAACGACCTACCTATTCACTTATCAGAACCTTTATAAAGGGGGTCACATTGATACACCTTACAGATAAAACACAGAAGAACGTTAATACCTAGTAAACTTCCTTGGCCTTTCTGGCGTGTGGTTCCATCTGCACTTTTAGATGGTTGGTGCCCGGATATACGTCTACGCCTGAGTGGTTATTTTGTATCTAACTCCATAGTGGTCGTTGACTACCCTAATCATGGTGATTGTGTTAGAAATAACGAAGGGGACGATCTTCTTATGGAATAATATGTTATTTACATATTCCCAGCACATTAAAATAAAATAAAACATGAAAAAAAAAGAAAAAAAAAGACTTTACTCACTCATCACAGTTGCTTGCACACCCCCTTTATAAAGGGGTTCACATTGTTACACCTTACAGATAAAACACAAAAGAACGATAATACATAGTAAAGTTCCTTCGTATTTTCCGCGTGTGGTTCCAGCTGCACTCTTAGATGGTTGGTGCCCGGATATACGTCTAGGCCTGAATGGTCATTTTGTATCTAACTCCATCTTGGTCGTAGACTACCCTAATCATGGTGATTGTGTTAGAAATAATGAAGGAGACGATCTTGTTCTGGAATAATATGTTATTTACATATTCCCAGCAGATTAAAATAAAATAAAACAGGAAAAGAAAAAGAAGTTAGTCTATCTCGTTCATGGCGAATCACGCCACTCTCGTTCTCCTTCACTCGTCCGCCTCTGACCCTCCTCGCTTCTTCCTACGCCTTTATGTGGTTCCCCACTTTGGTTCCACCTGACCTTTTGCCTCCTGCTATTTTATTATCGTCTTCGTTGGGAGTGGATTTTATATAACTGAACCGGGACTCGAACCCAGGACTCTCAGCTCTCGGGGAAGACGAGCTATCCCATGTCAGAACGCCAGTTATTTAATTCTTCCAATAGTGCCTGGTGCGGAACTAGTTGTTTGCATACTTTTGTTGTAAATGTCATTTAATGCATTGATCTTTCAATTGATTTAATGAGCTTAAAGCTCCTTTTCTTACAAGTCGTTGCAAATATCTTGGTTGGGGTTTACGTGGGAAGAACAGTTGGAAAGAATGATGGTGCCAAACCGCATAAGGTTTGAGTTCATGCAATCAATTTTAAGTATTATCTCAGTGATGTATCACCTTGTTTTTTTATGTGGATTTATTGTTATCAGATAAGCCCTTCATTCCTGTGTAGCATTTTTTTGTAATCTTCCCATGCATTCTGATTACGCTTTCGAAGCTCTGTAATTCACGGCGTCTTATCGGAAAATGATCTATTCGGATAGAGTTATTACTGCCGATTGAAATTCGGCTAGAGAGAGAATTATCCGAGCGTATATCTCCTTCCATAACTAGCGAAATAATGAACGGGAAATGTCAATATGGTTTTCATGCAATTTTCTCCAATAGCGTTTTACCGTTAAAATACACCACTTTATAATACATTTTTTGGGATATATATATTAAGCTATCAATGTGATGCGTGGATTTGAACTTTCACCAAAATTTAGCATAAAGTGGCATTTCGATTGTTGAAATGCCTTGATAACTGAGAAGTCATATCAATTTTCTTACTATTGTTTTTAAAACTCAACAACTTACCGTTGCATTGGGCGAACTCTATGTATCTTACAACAGGAAAGAAACATAGAGAGACTTTCGATTTTTTTTTAAAAAAAATATTTGCTTGTGAAATCACATATTTATTGTAACACCTGTTTTTTTAAATAAATATTACAATTAAATATATTAAATTCAATTTGCAAATAATTAACTTTAAAGATAACACCACTCAATTCTGAAATAAAGTATCCTTATTAATATATAAAATAACTTTTATGTTTTTATCCCAAGAAAGGTAACCTTTAAAAAACTAACAAGAATGAGAACCATTCGTCTCCTAGACGAAGTGTATTTAAAATCAATTTTTAAAGCTTATTTAAATAAAAGCATACTGCCTGCAGATGATTTCATAACTCTCGATTGTCAAGTAGGATAAAAATATTATTTATTTATTTTCGAAGCAATCTTTACACATGTATGCGTGATGTTCTCCGCACATTGCTCTTGAACATAAACAAAAATTGCGTGTCCTTTTGTGCAAATAATAAGGATAAAATGCACAACATTTTCTTTTTTAAATTTCGGATTGTTCAAGTCGTTGAATGTTTAAATTCAATTTTAAAAGTTCACTTATAATAGTCCTTGTTGATCGGAGCAAAGTTGATATTTTGAGACGCTTCTGCATCCATAGATCAAGGAGAACTTCAATCAAATCTTCATCTTCTGCTTCATTCTCAGAAGTAGAATTATCTTCCTCGCTTAATTATTTCAATTATTCACGGGTAGCTTCTGGCCTACTCCACAAATTTTCTCCGTGAAAACGCTTCGACATCTACAAACATACACAGAAATACCTTCTTAATACTAACGAGGCAGATAACCATTTTATCTGAGCTGACTATTGCTCTGAATGTACTACAAGCAGAAATATTTCGGGGAAAAGGAATGTCCTCATCTGTAGTTTCCAAGGTCAGATAAAAGTACTGAGTAGAACGATCCATTTATCGTTTTAGGAGAAGAATAGTCAGTTATTTCGTAAGCGTTCGTCCAGGAGACGAATGTTTCAAGCATTTAAGGGTTAAGGTAATAAATACTTAAGAATAAAAAAATTATACCAATAAAATTCGAATGAAAGTACTAGTAAAGGAAAATGATTTCATTAAAAAAACTTATTGTTTTTTTTTAAAATTAAATTATAAAAATTGTATAATTTTTTGCTTATGGTAACGTAGGTAGAAGAAAAAAAATGTATTATAATCTGTATGATAATTTCCATTTCTTGGGAATTATTGAGTCTAAACCAACTGCCTGTCTTAATAATTGTCGTGAACAAAATAAAGTATTTATTTCTTTTATATTGTGTGTTTTTTTGACAAAAACCTTTTCACATGAAAAAATGCCATGAAAAATAGGAAATAGTGTTACATTATAACTACACTATTGATAATTGTACCTATTATTTGCAGTTTGTTTGAAAATGTTTTCTTGAATTACATAATTTATAGATACAAAGATTAAAATATTTATTTAACTATTATAAATTAAATATTATGTATAAATGATCAGTTTCAATTGAAATATTAAAAAAAATTTTTTTTTTACTTTTCTTAGTTTTACCGTTCTTTTTCTAATAATATATATACTTTCTTAGTTTTCACATGAACCTAAAACCTAGTTTCTAATCCATTACAAATAGCCATACAAAATTACTATGAAAAAGGGTTCAAAGGATTAATAAATAATTATGATATTATCGTATTGATTCAAAGTCGGAAGCAAATCAGCTCGTATACAAAAACTAAAATCCAGGTGAATTATTTGTATACTGAATCATTTTATTATATTACTCCACATTTGAAATATAAGAGGTTGGCACTTATGTAAAAATGTATTTGTGAAGATGACTAATGGAAGCTTAGAAAATGAGTCGGCAATGCTGATTTTTAAAGTACTTTATGATTATATATTTATAAATATATATAAAAAGTAAATTTATTCTTTTCAGACATGGCTTTGAATGTTAGAAGAAGCGATATTAATGAAATTCTATTTTTCTTTGAAATTTAAGAGGAATTAAAAAAAACTGTTGCTTTTTTTCGTAATATTTTATGAAATGTTGCAAATAAATTGAACAGTTTTCGCCATAACAAATAAAAACACGACAAAATTCATTAGAAATAAAAAAAGTTGATTTTCTTCCCGAGAGACAAGATTTTCTTCCCGAATAAGAAAGTTGATTTTCTTCCTGACAGACAAGAATTTCTTCCCGAATAAAAAAAGTTAATTTTCTTCCCGACAGACAAGATTTTCTTCCCAAATAAAAAAAGTTGATTTTCTTCCCGACAGACAAGATTTTCTTCCCGAATAAAAAAAAGTTGATTTTCTTCCCGAATAAAAAAAAAAGTTGATTTTCTTCCCAACAGACAAGATTTTTTTCCCGAATAAAAAAGTTGATTTTCTTCCTATTTCATGGAAACAAATTCTTTATATGATGTTTTCCCAAACAAATAAAGGTAATAGCGATTGTTTAGGAACCATATAGGAAGAATTGCTCTTTATCCAATCCTTATATTATACATATATTTTTAATTTTCAAATGAATCCTAAAAAATAAAACTATAAAAGATGTATGATAGTTCAAATATCAAATGTTGAATATATTTTGGAAAGAGGATTTTTTTAAAAAAATGAATGTTCATAATGCAACTCGCATCATAAAGTCTAAAAGAGATATCTCGTTGGACATAGCGGATATTCGTTTGCTTGCAAAGATGTATTATTTATTGAGCATTACTCAGGATAAAAATATAGTAGTTTTCATTTTTCTTTACCATATGTAGATCTGCCACAGACAAATTATTAACGACAAAAGATTGTTATAAATTGTCAGAAAACCCCAGCGAATTTATTATTATGATCTCTAACGTTTTACGGAGGAATGAATTGTTTCTATTTACATTTTGGATTTTTAGTGAACGTTGGTGTGCATGACCTATAAACGTAGCGAATGAAAATGGTCTTTTGTTTGCCTGGATTGTTAATATTTTTTCAATATAAATAAATTATTGTCAGTACATATTTCATATGAATAGGTTAACTTCTTACACAGTGGGATTCAAAATTTACATACAGACAAACAAAGCTGGCATTAAAAAAAACTGTTTTACAATAGAATAATTCCAATCAAAACGGGTGACTTCTATTGGTGCATTTTGTCAGATGCACAGATGAAAATTTCTAGCAGTATACTTATAATAGCTGAATTATTAATCATATAAATAAGTATATTAAGGCCTAGATAGCCTGGTTGGTTGACCGTTGGATTCGCATCCCTCGAGTTGCGAGTTTAAACCCGCCAGCTGAAGATTCCCCATGTGTGGTGGTGGATGGCACACGTTATAACTGTTGTTGTCACAAAGCTCTTCAGTTGACAGTAAAACAACCTGTGGAAGGGTATTGGTTAGAGGCGATCGGTTTCTGTTCAAATTCTAAATAACGATCTGTAGATGAGTGAATGAAATACATGAATGAAGTCCGCCCTTAAAAAGGGCTGAGACGTGTGTATAGTTAACTCGTACTTTTGACTCTAGATGGCGCTAAAACAGGAGATGTTTAATTGGTTTTAACCCTTAGTAGCCTGATTTACGAAAGTGATTTATTTTTAATATTACTGCGTTTGCTTGAAAATAAAACAATAATGATATTTGAATTTTTTTAAAATTTCGTTGAAAAGAATATTATACTACAGTAAAATACGTACAGCCAATAGTAATGTGAACATTCGGTTTCAAAGATTGGTATCAAAATTGAAACTCTAGGTTATTAAGGGTTAAATGAGATACCACCAAGAGCTAAGTCGGTCCTCTTCGTATTTCTAGGTGCTCTGGTCCTTGTGACTAACAGAGGCTGTAGTGACTAACAGAGGCTGTAATCTGTCCCCATCCAAATGTGGATTTGGTCTAACGATGCTGTCCAATGGCAATAACAATAACAACATGATTGTATTATTGTTTGGTCAATTATTTCCTTCATACACATTTAAACTTGTCCTTAAAAATTTAATAAAGATTTTGCTATTTCTTGATTTTAATTTTAATTGGTATTAAGGTTCAAAACTAAGCATCGGAATTATTTGGTTTGAAAAAATTAATTAATTAATTAAATGGTTTGAAACACCATTTATCTTGAGTTAAAAGTTTAAAAAAATTATAACTTTTTTACAACGTGTCAAAAATTCTATATATATTGATATAACTCAATAGATTTCCAGTATTTATTCGAGTTTTATGATTGGGTAAATCAGATATTCGAATTTGATGTTGACATAAATTGCTACATCCCTTATATGCTGCTGCAAATACTGATGCAATTTATAACATGAACTAACTCTGATTTCTCTTGAGATTATTGTAATTATTCTACTCTGATTAAACTCAATGACTAATGGTCCCATATTGTACTGAAAATCGGATATAGGAGGGTTGCAGTAAGATTGATCTAAGGAATGGTGTAATGTTGAATCTCCAACTGTTCGAAATTCTTAGCTAATATCTTCTGCAAATGATCATTTCTGTAACCACTTATTGCTAAAAAAGCGTAATAGTACTTTTCTATCTAAGTATAGACAACGAAAAAAACACAAAATCTTCACTAAGTTACATACATGTGTGGCGAATGAAGGCCGAGGTTAAAATCCATGATGCTAGGGCCTATAGCTGAGTAACATAACCACAATACAAAAGTTTACTTGTCTAGTACAGATGTTATCTGGATTATGAAACTAGCGCCACAGTATTCCCCCATTAGTGAGTCGACGGAGAGACGAACGATTTTAACCCATTCGCTGCAAACCACGAATATACTCGTGGTTGGCAGGGTGTCACCCATTGCGAGCACGAATTTTCTCGTGATACTTTTAATATATTATGGCATACTATTTGTCAAACTTGCAAGCTTTTTATGGCCATATACGTAAGTATACAAGTGTAAATACTTGAAAAAAAGCTACAAGTAAATTGTTTTTATAAGAATTCTACTTTATTTAACCCATTCGCTGCCAAGCCTAAATTGTATGAGGTTATTCCCATTGCCATTTCTGTTTTGATTGTAATTGTTTAGTTAAGTTTTATTATTTCAAAATAAATACATATATGTTATCATAAATAATCATTTACCTGTATAAAAATCAAACATCAGTATACTCGTGATTGGAAATGGGAATAACCACATACAATTTAGGCTTGTCAGCGAATGGGTTAAAGCGTCAAGCATTATGACGAATGTGTGAGTGCGTTAGCAAGTGAATGTGTTAGTAGCTGCTCCAATTGTGTCTGACGGTTTTCATTGTTTTTCTTTGTCAAGTGAGTCTGACGGCATTGTTTGGTTTGCTGCGTTAAGTGAGTTTGATGGCTTTGTTTGGTTGCTGCTTAAAAAAAAGTATAAATGCTTTGTTTGATTTTACTGCGTCAAGTGAGACTGACGGCTTTTGCTATTGGTTCAAAGAGTTAATATATATACTAGTTACTTGAATGCGCTATTTAGTTGAAAATTAATTTGTACGCTAATAAGACAAATTCTGTTACGAATAAGGAAATCAATAATGTTAGTTAAGATAAACATAATTAATGTGAAGATTAACGAGAAAAAATAAAGAATAATAAACGAAATAATATTAATTAAAAAAGAAATCTACGGTCGAAATTTCAAGTTATGTGAGAACATTATTATTTTTTAAGTGATTATTTGTCTTAATTCATTTAAGTCATTGATTAGGTTAAACCGGTTTGAAAAATTTCTTCTCACTCTCTCTCTCTTTTATGATAGTTTTTAAAACATTCATTTTCAATTTTTCTAGCTGGCAAAAAAGTTTTGGAGCTCAACCGATCTTAAAATAACAAAAACCCTAGTAATTCCTACGAAAAGTTCACTATAACTGGAAGCTGTTGTATATGTGGTAAAATCCAATGAACGTAATGCAGATTGATGTTAAAATTTTATTCTAATATTTACAGTATTTTGAGAAATACAATTAGTAAGAGGGCGCTTATGGCATCATCAAAGAATAAATATAAGTCGCGATTTACAAAATTACAATAATTAAAATTGAAAAAGAGTTTTAAAAAAGCCAAACGATAATTTTCTGAGGGCGAAATTACTTATTTAAAAGTAAGAAAATGTAAACAAATTGGAAGATGACGTCTCTTCATAGAAACGACAAATAAAAATCAATTGATAATAAATTTAATTAAATATCTCAAACTTTACTGGCAAAACAAATCTCAAATGTCATGGGTCAGGTGACTCGCTATATACCAATGAAAAAACGAATATTTTTTGCTTTCAAATCTCGGAGACACAAAAACCTCCTAATCAAAACATCATCATTTTCTCATATGATAATAATCGTTTTTCAATTTTGTATGAACTTTATATATGATGTATGCCGACAAATTTTGTTGGCAATCTACTATGAAATAATAACAACTTTTAACAAGCACTAGCTTCTTATGTAATATACAAGCGGTTTATTTTTATAAGAACTAAAGGGAAAATGAAAACTTTTACGATATGAGCTATATAAGAAAACTAATTCGAAAAGAACATACGATTTCTCATTTTATCTGCAAGATATCTCTGAATATATTATAATCTCTTTAATAAAAAATTAAAAAATAAAATAACCGATATCGGTTGTCCAACAACTTTTAGTCCAATTATTTCGAACAAAGGTGAAGGAAAAAAACCCGAAAATCTGCATTATTTTAAAAATGAGTAATTATCTTAAGGTTGTGCTTAACTTTGTCGCTTCTAAAGACACTTCTCTTCCCTTTGTCCCCACTTAATCGAACATGAAATAGAATATGGATAATTCATTATTCGTTCGGGGAGTTCCATTTATGGAACTTCTGCCGAAGAACGAAGACATCGAACATTTTCCTGTCTTATCAGGAGAAGAAAATCAATTTTTGTTCTGGAAAGCTGTAGATAAGAGAAGCAGACAGAACTTTATTGCGAATTCGAAGTTTTTATTCTCCTTCAAGGAGTTTTCTGTTTGAAATTTTAGAATGTCTGGAACATTATTGGAACTTTTCCATTGTGTTTAGTTTTGTGTTTCCAAAGTGAATGACATGTTTGAAAATGGCGCTTTTTCTAGAACATATAAAATTTTTACTTCTACTTTCTAGAAATCAAGAGAATATCATGGAAATGATGAAGTTTAAAATAATCTTTATTTTAATATGTGAAACAGGCAAATTATGACGGCGATAGTTTTTATTATACAAAATACTAGCTCTTACCCTCGACTTCGTACGCGTCGAAATTTTGTTGTGTAAATTTTGTTGTGTATATGTGAGAACTGACAGTCTTATCACATTGTTCAATGTTATAAAAACCGTATGCATGCATAAATTGTCAACGTCAATTAGAGCAACGCAAAGACGCAAATTTTAAGCACCAGTTGGGGTAACGCAATGCAGATTAGAAAATTTTAATTTCAATTTATCTGTTTTATTTTTATTCACAAACACTTCTGAAGGAACCAAAAGATCTATTAATTAAAAATGTTTAATTTTACATTTATCATACACTACGAAAATAAACAGAAGCGTTTTAAATAACCAGTCGAAAACATGTTACATCTGACATCATTAGCGTGGGGAAAAAACTACTTAAAAGCTATGTATTTGAAACTATAAGGTAATTTAAAAAATTTAATCCAAAATGATGAAAATAGACAAAAGGGATATGTACATCAAGAAAAAAAAAATCAAGAGAAAGGAACAGGAAATACCGCAGTATATTAACAAAAGAACAGTGTAAAAAAATTAATAAACCTTCCTTTAGAATAAGATAATATTAAAAGAAAACCGGGAATAGAAAAATAAAAACAAACGATTCAAAAAGCTCAAGCAGATGTTTTTAGTTTTTTATTTTATTTTTTGGTGGAAATTTTAGTTTTTCATTAATAAAAAAATTAACCACTCAATTGACCGGAATAAAAATTAGTCTATGTTCTTCTGTAGACTATAATCTATCTCTGAGCTAAATTTCATCCATTTTCTTTCAGACGTTCTGGCGTGATTGACTTACATCATCCATCCAAACTTTCACATTTATAATAGTAGTATAGATTTATTTTTATTTATACTATTTCTGTGCAAAATGAAAAAAATTTAATAAAAATATTGTCACGAAGACTGTATTATGACACGGATAGTTAGAAACAATTGCGTTTATCAGCACCAAGCAACTCGTTGGAGAACAGAACGAAGAACTTAGTCGTACTCAGCTTTTATACATCTAGAGAACATTCGAGAATCATTTCGCTTGAATAGTAAAGAATGTTCTAGAATCATCTTGATTTTAGAGAAACAATAAGAACAATTTTAAATTAAAATTCCAGTCATTTTTAAATTCTTAAAGGACATTAGATTTTATACTTATTTAGTTCGCTTACTAATTTTGTCTATTATGTTATCAATGGTATCAAAACAATGATTTCGTGTTTTTTATTCTTTACTGTTGTTTTGCTCTTTTTTAAAATTCTGATGAATTGCTATTTTATATACGATTTTATTGCAGATTTTATCTTTTATACCTATTCTTATAATTTCCAATTTAGCATATATTTATATTTTATCATTGGATTGGCGCAGCATGGCCAACTTTGTTGTTATTGTGCCAAAAACACATCACAAATCAATTAATCCTGTCTTCGGATAAAATGGGCTAGACGGGAAACAAACCAAGGACTAACGAATTCACGGTCCAATGCTCTGCCATGCAAGCTATGGTGAATTATAAGCCTTTCTTTTTGCGGCAATATTCGTTAATGTACAAAGAAATTTCAAAAGCTTTATAAACCTATGAAATAAAGGCAGAATTTAAAAATTTAGCAGTATCTTCATTGAGCAAAACTTTAATGATAATGATGCGGTTTATTTTTTTATATTAAACATGAAGTTAAAACAGTAAATCAAAGCATATTATTCTAATCAATAAATTTCAGTTTTCTGACATCTACATATGTAAATTAAAATAATAAGTACTTATTTTCGAACTATTTTTGCTTAATATTTTAAGAAGTGATTGAAATTTAATTGCCAGCAATAATATCATAATAAACATTATCATCAAAAACTATTTGACACTTGGATCATTTTTAAAATAGACTGTTTGAGCATTAAATTTTTTTAAAAAAAAGATTAATATTTGGGTTATATACGCATGCTCAAATAGCAAGATCTATGGTAAGCGTATGCTTTACATTTCTTTCTTTATGTCTGCTTTTAAACAGCGATTGAAAACTCATTATGCCCCACCACCAAAGAAAAAATAAAGGAAATGCAACCTTAAATGTAAGATGAAAAATGAATTCGGTTAGCGAATATCAGATTAATAATATCCACTCTTAGGGAAAGGGAGTCTTTAAATGAGAGATATTACCGTCTTTCTTTAAATGGAACTTCAACTGAATTGCGGAGAACAGAATAAATTGTCTATCGAGCGAAAGGATTACCTGTGTTTTGTCTACTGGCATATCATATTTTTACATTTATAACAGCTCAGATATTTCTGAATGTGTTCGATAAAAATTTGTTTTGTTGCTTTTTCTGATTATTTCCTAACTATATTTTTATGTCTGTTTGATGTTGCGTAACATGCCGCATGTCATATCGGGTGGAGACTAGAATAAGTTTAAAACTAATTTTTCTCCTTGGAAGTTATGCTTATTACTGCTCTAGGAACCTTCTAGTAATTTTATAAACTACAATATAATATTTGATTTCTTTTTATTTAAAATTTAAATGTAATATCTAGAAATTTTATCAATTTTTTTTTTAAAAAAATATATATTTGCATGTCTTTTTTTTTCTTGCTCCATATCTGCTTTGATATTTTTATTTTTGAAGTAAAATCAGTAATAATGTATTGAAAGTTTGAATGGAAGCCTCCTCAAAGCTTAAAAACAATAATGAGTTATTTATAGCATGACCGAAAGCTTTATTACTGCGTTAGGAACCTCCAAGTACTAAAGTCCAGCAAATCTGATAATGAGACAAACGATAACACGTACAGAATATCAAACTATATTTGTGATAATGATGGCAATTAGTACCATGAGCTATCCTCTAATTTCTCTGGAGAATACTGCGCTCATTTTGCTCTGATTAAACTTTACACCTTTTCTATGCACATTGTATTGAAACACATGCGCATAATATTAGCTTGAAAGTGGAAATACAGGTCATCATGAAACTAAGGGAACATCAAGGATATGATACGTGATACATAGGTCACATATGACGTCCCCCAAATTTATTAAAGTAATTTGGTAGCGAAATGTGTACACTGACAATACATCATAATGATATTACAGACTATTTTGATTGCATTTTTTAAATAAATTTGGTTATAGAGGTTTATTTTTTAATTTTTATATCAATGATAATTATTTTATGATAATTTATAATGTATTTTATTTATGCCACTGATTAATAATTTTGTGATCACTTATAAAGTATTTTATTTATAT
>JAOUZG010023595.1:352391-363727 GCA_026289955.1 Argiope argentata | reverse complement strand
TATATATATATATAAATTTGTTGTAAATTCAAGTGTGTTGCTAAGCTCAGCATGTACAGCAACATCTCGTATGTTAAGTAAATAACATGCTTGGATAAGATAAATTATGTTCATAAAAAAGAAATGAGTAAAATTTGAGCTCAGCATGAGCAACAGCATCTTGGTTGCTTAATTAATAAATTAATAACATATTTAGCTAGATTAAATCATATTCATAAAAAAATATAAAAAACTAAGTGAAATGCGAATACATTAAGCAGTAACAACTTTCATACTAAGTTAATAAGTTTCCTACTAAATTAAATCATATTCTTAAAAAAATAAAATAGCAAGTAAACTTCAAGCTCAGCTTGAAAGTAAATAAAATGCAAATAAGCAAAGCATGCACAGTAGCAACTCGTATGCTAAGTTAAAAAAAATCCTACTAATTTAAATCATGCTCGTAAATTTTTTTTAAAAAAAGTAATTAAAATTCGAGCAAGCTCAGTATGTACAGCAGCAACTCGCATGCCAAGTTAAATGATATTCATAAATAATAAAAAGTAAGTAAGAAAAATTCGCCTGATCTCAGCATGTACAGTTGCAGATAGTATGATTATTTCCATGAAGTTAGATCAAACCCCTAAAAAAACAAAAAATTAAGTAAAATTCAAGTGCACTCAGCATGTACAGTAGCAACTCGTATGCTAAATTAATAATTTCCCAACTCAATTAAATCATGTTCGTAAAATTTTTTTTAAAAAAAATGTATGCAAAATTCGAATAAGCTTAGTATGTATAGAAGCAACTCGTATGCTAAATGAATAATTTTCGTATTAAATTAAATCATATTCATAAAAAATAAAATAAAAGTAAGGAAAGTTCGATTAAGCTCAGCATATATCGCAGCAGCTGTTTGCTAAGTTAATAATATTCCTACTCAATTAAAGCATGTTCGTATAAAATAAAAAATAAAGTAAAATTCAAGTAAGCTCAGCATGAACAGGAACAACTCATATACTAAGTTAACAACATGATTGGTTAAATTAAATCATATTCATAAAAAATAAAAGGTAGTTAAAATTCGAGTACATTGAGTGCGTATAGTAGCAACTCGTATTCTAAGACAATAGTGTTCTTATTAAATTGAATCATGTTCGTAAAAAATAAAAAAGTAAATGAAATTCGAGTAAGCTCAGTATGTATAGCAGCAACTCGTATGTTAGTTTAATAACTTGCCTGATAAGTTAAATCATATTCTTAAAAAAATAAAATGTAGGTAAAGTTCGAACAATCTCAATATGTACAGTAGCAACTCGTATGCTACGCTGATAATTTCCGTACTAAATTAAATTATATTCATAAAAATATAAAAGTGAGTAAAATTCGAGTAAGCTTAGTATGTATAGCATCAAACTCATATGCTAAGTCAATAATTTCCCTTGTAAATTAAATGAAATTCTATAAAGAAATAAAAAAGTGAGTAAAATTTAGGGGTGTTCAGCATGTACAGTAGCAACTTGTAGGCTAGGTTAACAAATTTTATATCAAATTAAATCATTTTCATAAAAAATACAAAGTAAGTAAAGTCCAAGTAAGCTCAACATGTTTAAGTAGCAACTCGTATGTTAAGTTAAAGCATATTCATAAAAAATAAAAAAGTAGATAAAACTCCAGTGACCTCAGTATTTATAGCAGCAACTCGTAGCTATAGTTTAATAACTTGCCTGCTGAGTTAAATCATATTCATAAAAAATAAAATGTAAGTAAAATTCGAGTAATCTTAGCATGAATATGAGCAATTCTTATACTATGAATAACAGCAATAGGCGCAATATTATATTACCAGCATCATTTTAATGCTAGTAATACGGTAGTTGATTTAAACAATGTTTTAAATCTTGAAACTGAGAAATAATAAGATTATTTATTTATTTATTTGAAAATTTTGTTTTTCAATCATTTATTTCGTTGAGATTATCTGTTGAGTACTTTCAGAAAAATATTTTATGCGTTTCTTCTGTGTCTATTTTTCAAATTTTAGCAGATATTTAGCTCATAGTATTTTGCAAACCCAATATCTGGTTTATTCATTATGCTAATCTTTTTATTATTTCTGTTAAATAACTTAAAATTAATTTTTAATTTAAAATTAAGCTTCAACTAACCTTGTAATTTATCTTCTAAATTAAATTATATTTATAAAAACAAAAATTGTACGTAAAATTTTTGCATCAAAATACATTTTAATATAAAAATTTATGTACAACATTAAACATTTCATCGTTTACATTATACCCTCTAGGGATTTCGTTTCTAAATTGAATAAAACGATTCAATGAACTAAATTAAGAAAGCAAATATTTGATTAAAAATATCGATAATAATTTTTTATACAGTGTTACAGAAAAGAACGCCAATGCTTAAAAATAGACAAAAAATCAAGATAGAAATTAAAACAGATTTTTTAAAAACGTTCTTTAATAAAGCGGTTTTTTTTTAAACTTGCTTAACAGATACAAATATTCTAATTAGAAAAAAAATATAACGATAATATTTTTTTTTTAATTTCACATATTTCCAGCAATGCGTGATTATTAAAATCTAATTAGATGCTATTTTTATAATAATTAAATAAACTAAATTCCTATTAAATTTTAAAGCAAACCAACCGTTTGGAATAATATTTTCCCTTCCCAGAAAAAATAAATAGTTCTATTTTCATAAATAAGTAACCGAAGAGCAACGACCTCTATCAACTTTGCATGTTTAATGTAGAAATTGTTTAAAAAAACTTTATTTTATAATAAGTGGTAAATTAAATTTATTTCTTAAACATAATTAAAATTTTAGCCTAAAATGATTAAAAAGAGAACCTTTATTTCATTCGAATATAACTTTTCAAAATTCATTGACCATCAAAAGATATCTTGCCTTGAAAGGTTTATGTGCATGTTTTATTTCCTACAAGGGTATTTTAAAAAATTACAAAAGTTTGTTTTATAAAAGACATATTACCACCGGAGAGGCACCTCGTAATTGAGGATGAGGTGCTTCCGGCATGGTGGTTGTATCTCGCCAACCCGGTGGTTACAATAATTGTGGGGGTTAGCCTCCTCCCCCGATGGCGGGACGTACTTCTTACGGGGTGGGTTGTACCTGGGCCAATGACGGCCATTAGGATTCAACCTGTTATATGACTTATAAAACACATATATACAAAACTCTTTTGCCCATATTGCTAAAATTATTAGAAGGAAATCAGTATATCTGTTAGTATTAACGAATTATTAATACTGATAATTATTTTTTAATTAAGATAACACCTTAATATTTTTATACAGTTTGAATCCAATTATGTCTTTCTATATTCAATTATTTATATCAAGAGGAAATATTTTTGTGTCCAAGATAATGTTTGTATTTAGCTATAAAATATGTTTGATTCGGTGCATTTTATTTTATTCAATTTATATTATATATTTATATCATGCTACATATGTGGTCCAGTGGAATCATGAATTTCAAATTGCTTTCATTATTTATTCTATAAAGTTACTTGAAATTATATTCATTATGTGCAGTAAATTTCCCATGTAAGTAAATTATTAGTTTAAACCAGCGCCTTCCATCCCTATGTTCCGTTGCTTAACATAGTAAAACAATGCTATAACGCTTTTCGGGCGTAGTTGCGACTATCTTTCCTTGTTTTAAAAATGGCAATTGACAGCACCATCTGGCGGAACTGAAATCTGTTACATATCATATTATTCAATTTATATTATATATTTATATCATGCTACATATGTGGTCCAGTGGAATCATGAATTTCAAATTGCTTTCATTATTTATTCTATAAAGTTACTTGAAATTATATTCATTATGTGCAGTAAATTTCCCATGTAAGTAAATTATTAGTTTAAACCAGCGCCTTCCATCCCTATGTTCCGTTGCTTAACATAGTAAAACAATGCTATAACGCTTTTCGGGCGTAGTTGCGACTACCTTTCCTTGTTTTAAAAATGGCAATTGACAGCACCATCTGTCGGAACTGAAATCTGTTACATATCATATTATATTCATAGTATAATTACTTCAGTTATCGCAATTAAAAGAGGTTCTCAAAAAAGTCGCTTATTTTTCTACTTCTCTTATTTCAGAGAAATTTGCCATGTTGATTAAATGTATATATTAATATCATGTTGCGTATGTGAACTTGTTTATCATGAATTTATAATTCCTTTTTCAATTATTTATTATTTAAAGTTACTTGAAATTATATATATATTATGTACAGTAAATTTGTCTTGCAAGCAAGTTATTAATCTTTTCGGACACTTTCTATATACACGTTCCCTTGACTGCCACATTAGAAAAGCAAGTATTAAAAGATATACTTGTATTGCATGCAATTATTATAAAATATACGCCATTAGTATTATAAGATGACGATCAACAGCATCATCTGGAGGAAAAGAAAGCTGTTGCTTAACATATTCTTTTCCCTTGTTCAGTTCATAATAAAAGATTAAAATGAAATCTGCTATGCAAATTTCAATGTATCATGTAAGAACATAATTACTTGAACGGCCAAACACCATGTACTAGTGCAAGTTAAATTACATTTTAATTTATTTTAATCATTTCCTTGAATGAGTCACTTTGGTATTGCAAACGATCCAAAAAAACTTTTTCTTGCATTTATTGCTTAAAAAATATCGTATTTCCTATTTAATTCATCTCATATAATAACGTGCTCAAAATGACATTTTTGCAGGTTTTATTTGCTGTAGTCATTAACTTAATTTTTTAAATTAGAACTTTTATAAATGGGATGGCAACACGTTATTAAAAGCTGATTTTTTTGAGATGCTCGTGTGGATTATATATATATATATATATATATATATATATATATATATATACATAAAAGGATTTTTGCTGAGGCCAAAAACCTCATCCCGGAAACAACATCTTGTTTTGACTTTATAGTAATTGAATTTTAGTACTTTAATTCCACAACTTCTTATATTAAAAATTCGATATATGAGCAAGATATTTAAATTTGATAAATCTTCAAACTCCACACTACAGGTAAAATAAAAAATCAGCAAAAAAAGATTTAATTATTAATTTGTAATTCGAAATATTTATGTTTAGATATTTTTTATTTCGAAAAATATATATACAAATTTACCAAAATTATATAGAAATATATATTTAATAATTTTTTGCAAAGATTTTAACTACCTACAAAATTTCAAAAAAAGATTTTCTGATTGAAATACTTTCAAATATTGCCTGAATTCTATTTCCAAATGATTTTAAAAAATCATTCCATTTTTATCGAGGTTTATACAACATTTTATCAGCAGAGAAAACAAAGATTTCAAAATCACCTTTTCCCCAATCACATCAAGAAAGTAATCAAAACCAGATATTTCTTGTGAAAACTTGAAATCGTCAGCGAAAACAAAACAAAATAAAACTGGGAACTATTCGATCTAGAGAAGGAAGAAAATTCTTAAGGATCGGAGTATATATATCCTTTGGACGACGCTTTGTTGAAAGGGGAAAAGTGATAAGAGATCAAGGATCTCTCTCTCTGAAAACTTACACGTTATAAATCGTAGAAAGATGCTCCATTGAAAAAGTCACTCCCTTGATAGAATTCCCGTTCGCTGCAACTGCAAACCAAGCGTGAAATGGCACTAGCATTCTTCTGACAGCCGGGATTAGCGTTCTACGCGAGAAAGGTCTGGAATCTAATTTGACCCCGGATATGTTCTTCGAAGGATTTTTGTGCCTTTTTTATGACATAGTGTTCCGTTGATTTCTTTGTTTTATGATTCTTTTTATTCCCAGGATCTTTTAACTACTTTGAGCTGAGTGCCCCAAAAAGTTTAATTTTCTGGAGTAGGAGTTGGTAAATTCAAACGACAGATGCACAGATGGCATATGCTCAAACATTTTGCTCGAAATAGAATAAAATATTTTTGTTCTGTTGATAGAATTGCTGGATTTTATAATAGTGAAAATTCTCCAACCTGATTGTTGTTTATGTCAAGACAGTAACTAAATTAAGATAAATGCATTTTCCTTTTGATACTGGATTTTATAATGATGAAAATTCGAAAATTTGATTGTTGTTTGTAATAAGACACTTATTATTACGAAATGTTATATGTTTTCTTCTTTTGATAGAATTGCTGGTAATTATAATGTTGGAAATTCGCCAACTTGATTACTTTTTATATCAAGACTTTTAATAGACAACGGTAAATACTTTTCCTTTTGATAATGAATTTTATAATACTGAAAATTCGCCAACTTGATTGTTGTTTGTGATGAGACAGTTATTATCATGATCACGAAACGAGATATGTTTTCTTCCTTTTGATAGAATTGCTGGTTTTTATGATGTTGAAAATTCACCAGCCTGATTGCTTTATATATCAAGGCATTTAATATGCAATGGTAAATATTTTTCCTTTTGATAATGGATTTTATAATACTTAAAATTCACCCACTTGATTGTTGTTTATGAAAATAGGTTTTTTTTTATAATGTTACGAAATATGCTTTTTTCTTTTGATAGAGTTTAGTTTTATAATAGTGAAAATTCTCCAACCTGATTGTTGTTTATGTCAAGACTGTTATTATATTATGATAAATTGCATTTTCCTTTTGATAGTGGATTTTATATTGATGAAAATTCGCCAACTTGATTGTTGTTTGTGATAAGACACTTATTATTACGAAACGTTATATGTTTCCTTATTTTGATAGAATTGCTTGTTATTATAATGTTGGAAATTCTCCAACTTGATTACTTTTTATATCAAGACTTTTATTAGACAACGGTAAATACTTTTCCTTTTGATAATGAATTTTATAATTCTGAAAATTCGCCAACTTGATTGTTGTTTGTGATAAGACACTTATTATCACGAAACGAGATATATTTTCTTCTTTCGATAGAATTGCTGGTTTTTATAATGTTGTAAATTCGCCAATCTGATTGCTTATTACATCAATGCATTTATTATGCAAAGATAAATACTTTTCTTTTTGATAATGGATTTTATAATACTGAAAATTCGCCAACTTGATTGTTGTTTGTGATAAGACAGATATTATCATGAAATAAAATATGCTTTTTTTTTCTTTTGATAGAATTTGGCTTTATAATGCTGAAAATTCGCTAACCTGATTTTCTGTAACATTTTTTAATCGATTATTTACATACCAAATTGTAATGTATTTATTTTTTTAACATTTCAATTTGGGTATAAAGGATAGCGTTTATAAATATGATTCAATTTTGATTTTTTGAATTTTCTCCTGGGACAGAGGGTAGTGTTCTGAATTAATCTTGACTTCCGGCGTCATGGCTGAGGGCTAGTGTGTCTTCCCTGTGATCTGGACGTCCAGGACTCAAGCACGATAGTTCTTCTGTTTTCTATCCTTGAAGTGTGAATGGGACTCCCTGTAAAAACGGATTTTGCAAGAGAATGTAACACATGAATCAGCTAAGTCGTACTCTCGGCCCTATTTAGCGGTCCCTATTTGCCATAAGTAGCAACAACAACAGCATTACCCATGACAAATTTGTCCTCTGAATTAAAAGGCGTTATTTAATGATCCCCTTATAACATGATTATGAATTTATATAAAATAGAGATCCGCTTTTTTCCATTTTATAAAATTAATTTGATTTGGAAAACACGAGTTTAAATATACGAAACATGTTTCCATTTATTTTAAACTATCATGAAGTAAGGAAATTTGATTTGATAATCCTTTTTTAAAATTTCCATTTTTAGTATATTAATCATCTTTAATTACTTCCTAAATGCGTTATATTTGATATATTAGGAAACCTATCACCTTAGTTTATGAGGTGGCATAACTACAGGAACAAAAATAAACCATTCGCTCTGTTTAAATCAATTCATAATATTGTTACAAGCGGGCGAGCGGCACGAAAACTCGCTAAAGATGGCGGCGTTTGGCGAGGAGCCCCGCGCCAGCTTGATTGGTTTGGCGAAAGGAACAGTCTAGTAGCCGCTAGATTGTGCGCGTTGTTTTGAGAATTTCCACGAGATTCAGTGCACGCGCTTTTTGGCTATATAAGGACGAATAGCCAGAGTGAGTTAGTTAGTTTAGCAAGGAGCCATTCCCCACACTCTCCCCAATCCAATAGCCAATAACAAAGCATCCTGACAATCACCAACTCACCCATCCAGCCTCTCGGAAATACACTTTTACATCATCATCATCAACCGGACTCTCCATCAGCAGCTACTGAAACGTCACCACCTGCCCCCCTACTCCTACACCGCCGACACCTTCTGATTGGTTGCAACTACTCCCTCATCACCAAACTTCTTGCCGCCGTAACTCAGCCCAGTCCATCTTCAGCTACCAGACACCGAACATCCTCAAGGCTCATCGAAGAGGGCAGCGTATTCCAGAACGCCAGGCCACTTCTCTACCAAAAAGGACAGGGGATAAGCTCCTGGCGGAGCTAGGTGCCCCTAGAACGAACACTTAACAGTGAGTGCGTTAGTTGAGAGTTTTCTCTGAAATAAAAAGCCTCTCGCTGGAATAGAGGATTTGTTATTAGTGAGCTGTGTTTGCGTTTGCAGTTAACGCTGTGTTATTGAGCTCGCTGTTGCTGTACTATACTATAGCTGTTTTGTAGTCTGTTTTTATCGTGCGTAAGACTTGAATTTACGCTGTAAGTGATTGATTATTGCTGGATTGTGTTTATCTCAATTTGTTTCTCTATCAATTATCCTGTAAATAACTGTAAATAGCTGTCAATAAATTTGTTTGTGCTTTCCTCAACTAAAGTCCATTCAATCCGAACCCGCTACGCTAAAAACGTAACAATATTTATAAGATGATGTGTCATTGTTTTGCTCTCTCCAGTTTATTAATGGTTTGCTTATTCGATGATGAGGGAAATGTTTCCTGTTGGATTCGTTAATTGTTCCAATTGATCAATGGATAATGGTGGAGTTGGTTCTTGTTGTATAAATAAATAGTTCCTGTTGATTAAAGGATAATTAAGTAAATATTTCCTATTAGATCTACTAATGTTTCCTATTGATTAAGGGATAATGATGGAAATGGTTCCTGTTGGATCCATAATGGTTCATATTTCTTAATGGATAATGACAGAAAGGGTTCCTGTTAGATTCATTAGTTGTTCCTATTGATTAATAGATAATAAGATGTTAGGTTCTTGTTAGATCTAGATCTTGTTAGATTAAGGTTCTTGTTAGATCTATTAATGGTATCTAGTGGTTAAAGGATAATGAAGGAAATGGTTCCTATTGATTAAAAAATAATGGTATAAATGGTTCTTGTTATATCCTTTAATGGCTCTTGTTTATTTTATTAATGATTCCTATTGATTAATAAAAAATTAAGGAAATGGTTCCTGTTAAATCCATTAAAGTTATATATTGGTAAAGGATAATGAAGAAAATGGTTCCTATTGATTAATACATAATGATATAAATGGTTCTTGTTAGATTCATTAATGATATTTATTTGTTAAAGGATAATGAAGGAAATGTTTCCCATTGATTAATACATAATGAGATAAATGGTTTTTGTTAGACCCATTGATGTCTCTTGTTTATTTTGTTAATGATTCCTATTGATTAATAAATAATTAGTTAAATAACTCCTGTTAGATCTATTAATGGTATCTATTGGTTAAAGGATAGTGAAGGAAATGTTTTCTGTTAGATCCATTAAAGTTATATATTGGTAAAGGATAATGAAGAAAATGGTTAATGTCAGATCCATTAATTGTTCGCATTGATTAATGGATAACAAGCGAAATGGTTCTTGTTGGATCCGTTAATGTCTCTTGTTAATTTCATTAATGGTTCATATTAATTAATAGATAATCAGAGAACAGTCGAACAATAATTCTAAATGCTGTGGAGAAATCTCAGATTTTACCTACTAATCGATTGAAAAATGGGAAAAGAAATATCGAATTTCTTTGCTATAAATTCTTCAATGACAACAAGTTACAATTTACTTTCACCAATGAAGTAAAGAAGTCTTCTTTATTCTCTATTCAGTAAAATATTTCTATCTTACATTTTGAATATTCCATTCCAGACGTTTCACAACCAGAATGAATGCAAATTTCACCTGTCCAAAAATGGTATAGAATTTCATGCACAAGAAAAAGTACATCTTTAAACGCTTCCATTTATTATTGCATTCGTTTCGGTGTTCAACTCTTACTTGGATCAATAATAAAACCTTTTTCAAAAGAAGATAATAATAAAAAAAAAATTCAAAAGAAAACATCTGTGGAAGTAAATCATTTCCTTATCCTTTGTATCTTTCCATTAAATCTTCTATAGGAAAAAATAACAAACAAAAAATCTTGCATTCTGATTATCTGTTTTTTAAATCATAGTACAATGTTCAATTTAGGTTGCCGTATCCTTATGAGCTTGATTGTGTATTCTCAGTAGGAGCTGTATTCGAAGCATGATACAGCACTTTTGTTCTTCTAACAGTTTGGATTAACCTTGTGATTGCATTCCGAGGTTCATTTTAGAAAGGTCTTTAGAGAAGGATTTGTTTTACAATTTATTATTTATTTATTTGGGCTTCATATCAAAGAACTATAGGCTTCATAAGAAAGAAAAATCAACGCAATCGACCCAACTACTGAAGCTGGATGACTGGTTCTTCCGTTTTCTCTATTATTTTAAGAATAAAGATATGTCAGTGTTCTGCATGACAGACCATTAACCTCTTAACTCTAGCTTTCGTGAAAATGACGGGCTGGGGTTTTGACCTCCATTTCTCGCGCCCGTGATATTGCCGGGCTGGGGTGTTCAATAGTAACACGACAAAACGATTAAAATCAACTCATTTCGTTTGTCCGGAAGTCATTTTAGTTCTTATTTTATACAGCAGATGGCAGTAATAGTCTATTTTAAACGTAAATGCAGATAAATTTTAACCAGGTGGTAGCACTAATTGAATATGTGTACTTGTGATATGCATTTTGCAATTTCAGTCCAAAGCCCACCCAGTTATTTCGTTACATGTGACCTAGTTGAATTCGCGTAGTTTGTGTTCTGTGTTAAAATATATATTTTAAATATTATATTCATTATGGAGAGCAAAGTTTGATATTCCAGAAGAGACGAAAACTTTTCATTTATTACCAAATGAATAAATCTTTCCAGACATACATTCCTTATTGCATCTTCATATACTTTTTTCATTTTGTTCCCAAATGAATAAATATTTTCAAACATACATTCCTCATTACATCTCCATATACTTTCATTTTGTTCCCAAAT
>JAOUZG010023595.1:261839-297617 GCA_026289955.1 Argiope argentata | reverse complement strand
TATATATATATATATATATATATATATATATATATATAATATATCGCTAAGCCCTAAACTTGGGAACAGCTCGACCAATTAGGCTTTTTTAAAAAATATTTTCGTTAAAGCACGAGGGAGTTTCTTATAGAAAGAAAAAAAAAGATAAAAATTGTGAGGAAAATAGAAAAAATCAGAACTTTTCTTATTTTTTCTCCAAAAATCTGTATTTCCTCACCGGAAATTGAGCAACACTTGAGTTTGTTTTTCCCCATACTAATGAGGTTGGGGTTAACATGTTTTTGACCGATTATTTCAAACGATTCATTTTATTTTCTTAGTGTTTTGTGCATTTAAAATTAAACATTGTTAATGAATCAATTTTTTGGATTCATTTTAAAGAACTTTTGAATAAAAAAAACATAAAAGAAATTAAAAAGTTCTAATCTGTGTTGCGTCATCCGAATAAACGTAGAAAATCCACGCATTTGCGTTGCCCCAATTAGCGTTGAAAATCTACCCAGTGTGTTGTAGTTGTTTCATTTTAATTAAAAGATAAAAAAAATGTGTATACTGTTATTGTAGCTATCTTAATCTCGATCAATAATTAAAATAGACCTGACTTGATTTTAATGAAATACCTACTTGATTTGCGGTTTTGCTTTATTTCAGCCACACACTGTAAATAAATTGCTTTCAGGATAGCTGTGTGCTTTTCCATGCGTAAGAAGTCCCGAGTAAAAACTAGTAATAAATAAAAGTCAGTTGAAATAAAAAAAATGGATTAAAATTTTAGTTCCTAATGGTGATTAATAATTTTATATTTTTGAAGTATCATAACAATCAAATTTCCAAACAATCTAGAATGGAGCAACTCTTTTTGGAAGAATTCGAATTCAACAATCCCATTCATTCCTGCTTAACCCATTACCATCAAATAAGAAATATTTGATTTTCCGTCCTCATATTTTGAATTTTCATAACAAATCGCTTTCTTTTTATCTGGGGCGGAGAGAAACAGATGACGCTAATTTGATATTCACATGGTCGCATTTCAAACGTAAACTGGGTCAAAAGAGTTGGAATTGGAGCAATGAATGATTTTTTTGAATGAAATTATTGGGAAGTTTGACATACTTACGGGGTTTTTATTAAATTGTTTCAATTCTGGCAATAATATTTATAATACTGTTATCAAATTATTTCTTTATCCATTAAATATTTATTTAGTCTCCAAAGATATTTTTGTCTCTTTAGAAATTTATTAGCTAATCTTTATTAATATATCTCAAGTATTCAATCAGAAGCTACACATATTTCAGGACGGAAATGGTTACTATCGTTAGATATTTAATTTTCAAGTGATAAGCATTTAGATATAACGTTTTCAATGTCGTAGAAAGAGCACTAAACACGTTGACTGAAATAAAAATGCGTATAAAATGTTTTAGGTTTAATCGGCTCCTTATTTACCAAATTTAATAAAAAATTGTTTGTGGATATGGGGTTATTTGAAGTAACATATCTCAAGTATTCAATCGGAAACTAGGTGTATTACAGATTGACAATAGTTATTATCGTTTTCTTACTTTAATTTTAGGGGATAAAAATATAGGTCAAACATAGTGCAATGTCGTAGAAAGAGCATTAAACACGTTTAATGGAATTAAAATGCATATAAAATGTTTTCTTTAGTCAATTCCTTCTATCCTAAATTTAAAAAAACTGTTGTTCGAAAATATGGGGGTGTTTGAAGTAGTATATTTCAAATATTCAATAGGGAACTAGGTATATTTCAGAGTGGCAATAGCTATTATCGTTATCTATCTTACTTTTTTTTAGGTGATAAGGATCTGGATCAAGCATTTCCAATGTGGTAGAAAGAGCATTGAACTTGTTGACTTGAACAAAAATGTATATAAAATGTTTTACTTTAGTCAGTTCCTTATTTCCCAAATTTAATAAAAAGTTGTTCATGGTGAGGGGGGGGGGAGGGTTGGAGAAATATATCTCTAGTAATCAATAGGATACTAGGTATATTTCAGAATGGCAATAGCTATTATCGTTATCTATCTTTTTTTAAATTTTAGGTGATAAGCTTATAGATCAAACGTTTGCAATATCGTAAAAAGAGCACTGAACACGTTGACTGTAAATAAAAGAGTAAATATTTTTTTTTTTACTTTAGTCAGTTTCTTATTTTTCAAATTTAATTAAATGCTGCTTGCAAAGATGCCGAGGGGGTGAAGTAATATATTTCAAACGGAAACTAGATATATTTCAGAATGGCAATAGCTATTTTTTTTATCTATCTTACTTTATTTTTAGATGATAAGAATATTGATCAAACGTTTCCAATGTCGTAGAAAGAGCATTGAACACGTTGACAGGAATAAAAATGTTTTACTCTAATCAGTTCCTTATTTCACAAATTTAATAAACAGTTGTTAGGAGGATGGTGTGTGTATGTTGAAGTAATATATATCAGGTATTCAGTTGGAAACTAGGTGCATTTCAGAAATACAATAGCTATTTTTACTATCTATCTTAATTTTTTTAGATAATAAAAATATAGATCGAACGTTTGCAACGTCGTAGAAAGATCACTGAATACGTTGACTGGAATAAAAAATGTAAATAAAATGTTTTACTGAAGTCAATTATTTCTCAAATTTTATAAAAAGTTGCTTGCAAGGGGGAGTGGTTGAAGTAATATATATCAATTATTTAATATGAAACTAGACATAACTTAGAATGACAATATATATTATCGTTATTTATCTTATTTTATTTTTAAGTAACAAGAATATAGATCAAACGTTTGCAATGTTGTAGAAAGAGCATTTAACGCGTTGACTGGAATAAAAATGTGTATAAAATGTTTTAGTTTAATCAGTTCCTTATTTCTCAAATTTAATTAAAAGTGGTTCGCGGGGATGGGGGGCGGTAAAGTTATATATATGAAATATTCACTCGGAAAATAGGTATATTTCAGAAGTGCAATAGTTATTATCATTATTTATCTTACTTTATTTTTAGGTGATAAGAATATAGATAAAACATTTGCAATGCCGTAAAAAGAGCATTCGACATGTTGACTGGAATAAAAATGTATATAAAAGGTTTTACTGTAGTCAATTAATTATTTCTCAAATTTAAAAAAAGTTGTTCGTCGGGATACGGGATGGATTAATATATTTCCAGTATTCAATAGGGAACTAGGTATATTTCAGAATGACAATAGCTATTATCGTTATTCATCTTATTTTATTGTTAGATAATAAGAATATAGATAAAACGTTTTCTATATCGTAGAAAGAGCATTGAAATTGTTGGTTGGAGTAAAAATGTGTATAAAATGTTTTACTTAAATTAAATATCCATTTCCCAAATTTGATAAAAAGCGCGTAGAGGAGGGGGATTTGTAGTATTCGTGAATTTCAGGGGAGGGATATAAAATCACGGAAGGAATTCGACAAAATCAAATACCCCGAATATTTTTGAAGGGTATGTTTAAAACGTTCCAACAGTACTTTTGTTTCCCTTCATCTAACTGGAAATATAATTTCAAGTTTGAGGATTGACATTGAGTCCTAATTACCATCACCGACCACAATAGAATTCCTCTCGTGGGTAGATTGTACCCACTTGTGTATCGAAAATCAGCCACTATACTAGGAACTTCTCAGCAACATGTCTGAGGTGCTCCCCAGTTTAATTAATTGGATGTATAAGTCATACCCTGATTCTCCGACCCTCCACGAAGGCACACGGATTTAAACAACTGGGGCTGAATGACCGGACCGCCATATCAGCAACACTGAGTCCTAAGGCCCATCACCGGACAACGAATTAGTGCACCTTCCAGGGTGGCAAGATCCAACCACAATGCAAGAATCATCTTATCCTCATATGGAGGTCACCCCATCAGCATTGGAATTAATTGAATGTATAAAGAATCTACAAAAAAGTTAGAAAAATATATAGCACATTAAATAGAACCGTGTAAAACATATAAAAAAAAGTATAAATTATATGTATATCAAAATATATGATTTAAAAACTTAATTCTTATGAAACCATTGAAACCCGTTTATATGTTGTGACTAATGGCACTTGCCTTGGACAAACCCCCGATGATACGATCAGCAGATGATTTAAGCCTAAGAAATGCCATTCTTTGTATTTTCAAGTAGCGCCATCTAGGGACAAGAGTACAACACATCACAACCCTTTTGGGGGGGGCAGACTTCATTCATACAAATTCATTCATTCATTCATCTAAGACTTACTCTCCAGTAACTACATATACTTATAAAATAAATCACTGTTCGCAATTAAACAGATTTCTTAAAGCAACTTTGAAAAAAAAAAAATCCCGTTCAGAAAAATAAAAATATATCTGTGTATATATTTTCTATAGAAATTTTTTTACTAATCTTTTGTGTGAAGGAAAAAAATAGAAACATTATCTTGATTCCATGGAAATATTAATTTTCCTCAATTATTATTTAAATTTCATGTATTTTTTCTCAATTATTCTGTTTGAAAAGTCAATTTTCTTGCATAAAGAATTATTAAAATGTTCGTAGATAACTATATGAAAAATAAAATTAAACGTGATATTGTGTTTAATAACCATGCGAGCAATTCTTTCAGAATATCTAATTCTTATTAATTAGAGATATGACTAGGATATTAATGGTATAAGAAGGATCTAATTAAATAATTATTTTATGTATGGTCGTTTTTATATCCAATTAAAAATTATCAGACTACAATTATTTAATTTAAACAGGAAGAATAATTTCATATTTATTTTCAAAACTAATAAAATTATGATGAAAACCTTTAATAGAACTCTTTATAAGAAAGACTTTTAATAAAAAATAAAAGAAAAACTTTGATTGAAATAATTAATATTAGTATATTAATAAGAACATATTGTGTTGTGTCTAATGGAACTTGCCTTGGACAAGCCCCCGCGGATACGATCAACAGATGATTTAAGCCTAAGAAATGCGACTCTTTGTACTTACAAGTAGCGCCATCTAGGGACAAGTGTGCAATTTAGTTATTCACATGTAAGAACCTTTTTTAGAGGGCGGACTTCATTCATTCATTCATCTCAGATCATAATTTAGACCTGGAACAAAGAGCGATCACCTCTGATCCAGTACCCCCAGTGATATTATTCTCGACATGGAGGACTTTGAGACCTTGAACAGATTTAAAGAGCGCCAATCGCCACAGACTCGGGGAATCTTTTGGCCGGTGAGCTTCGAACCTGCAACCTAAGGAGTACGAATCCAACGGTCTACCAACCAGACGATCCCAGCTAAGCCGCTTATATAAAATACTCAACTGAAGGTATGAACCACCCTCAATCCCCACTAAATTAATGTTCGACAAAGATGGCTAGCATTTTATAAAATGCCAATACATAAAGGTTTACGCATTCGAATTCGTCTTCATATCTAACTTTAATTGCTAATTGAATAATCACTGAACTATTTGTAAAAACAAGCATTCTTATTTGAAAATTTTGTTAATTTTATTTTCTTTCCTTAAAATGGCAACCTCACAATTGTGGAGGAAGTGGAATTACAGAGCTCAAAATTTTCAACTCAAAATGAAAATAATATACTTGTAAATATATAAATTAGTAATAATATTTACATTTGATAACAATTTAGTTTTCTTAAGAAATGCAAACATTTAAAAACATCAACAATGCAAGATACACAATCCTTAAACAAACAATAAGCAAACATAGTATACACGATCTGACATCTGCTCAAATTTCAAACAAACTAAAATTCCCAACGAATTCTATTTGCATAGAATAAAGCAAAACAAAATATATCATCCATATGAAAGATACAATTGTTGAAATATTTAGAAAAAATAACTCAGATTCAATATTAAGGGAGAAAATGAAACAATGTAAAATTCGTTTCTGTTTGATCAGCACTTGGCAAGGCGGAATTATGTGTCTCACCTTAAGCGGCGATTAACGGCGGAGTGTGATTAATTTCGCGGCGAGAATTAATTAGTTTGGCGGCTTTCACGGGAAGTCCATTTAAGAAAGCAATCAGGTTAATTTTAATCCTGTCACCATAATGTTATGCTTGCATTTTGTAATTGCTGTTCATATTAATGATATTACGTTTCGATCTATGTCAACAGTGCCATTATTATTACGACTGATGAGCTGATCTTGTCCGTTTCGTAAATCTAAGGATTTCAAATGTTTAATGATAGTTGTTTAGGAAATGATTGTTCATTTGTACAATGCAAATCATTAACCATATTTATTTCATTATTCCATTTGGAATATGTAAAACCTTTTCCTTTCGCTTTAAGTCTCATAATAAATAAGAAATTATTAGAAATATATTTATGAATACTGGATTCTAGACAAGGGCATAGGACAGCACTTGTTGATTTTGTTAACAAAAATAATTTTTGTATTTTTTTCCGACTTTTTCATGAGACAAGTGCTTATTTTCTTTGGAAAACTGATCAACTTCCCCAACATTAGATATCGGCTAGAATACACACACCATTATATCTATTTTATTTTCCAGAACATTAATTTTTGCCCTTAAAATGATCCAATGGTCGCCAACTTCGTCGCCAATGTTGAGGGTCTTTATTTGACAGTCATTAATATAATGTAAATCATAATTTATAAAATATGAGATTAAGCACATAGAGAAAGAATATTACGATACGTTCACATGAGTTATAAGAAGAACAAAAAGAATGATTCTATAAGGTTTAAAATTCTAGAAAATATAGAGAAGAAAATTACTTTTAATGAAAATACTGTTTCTAAACGTTAACTTAAGGGGACTCGGTACCAAAAAAAAAAATTCCCACAATTTTTAATAAAATTATTAACTTTTGTGATAGATAGATGTCAATTGTGTATAAAACGAAATTTCTAAAATATTTTTCAAATTCAAAAGTTACAAATTTAAATATTTTAATTTTTTTTAAAAAAGTGATCACTTTTTAAAAATGCTTCTTCTTCTGCAATTTTCAAAATATGTTCCTCAAATTTTTTGAGGGGGACCTCACAATGCATGTAACAAAAATAGGGATCCGTTTTTTGATATCTATATTAGTTTGTGAGAAAAAAATGTTTTACAAAATTTTGTGAAATTTTTTAGAAAATATCAGAATTTTTCACTTTGAACATTTTTAGAAAAAAATCTTATCAAAATTTTAACAAATCGATCCCTAATTCTATTAAGCATACATTTAAGAGTGAGCAGAAAAAAATTCATGCCATTACAATAAAATGTGATTGACTTTTAGCATTTTGTAGCAGACAAAATTTTGAAAAAAGGCAAACTGAGAAAAACAGATTTAAAGTTTTCAACACAATAAAATTATAATAAAAACGGCTCATAAGAAGTTAAATTTTTTTCAGAACAATTATATGGCATTTGTAAGTATTAAGATACCAATTTTATTAATATACATTATTATCATATTTCTTTATGATCATCACCATATATAGGAATTATCAAAAAAATTGAGGAAAAAATTATAAAATGATCACTTTTTTTAGTTCAATAAATTTTTTAATAAAAATATTTATAAAATGTTCTGCAATTCTGTTTATCATATAAGCAATACTATACAGTAACAACTCAAGGCCATTTAATTAAAATTTAAATGAATTCAGCCATTTTGAAGTAGGTAAATTTTATAGACAATGCATGCCATAAAAAACATATGTACAAAAATTTTTACTATGAAATAGTTTATAATAGTTTATATAAATACATAATATTTTAAATAATATATTATCTTTCAAACATAATTCTATAAAAGCTTTGTGTTAATCTGAGACATATAGATGAAATAATCAAAGCTTAATTAACATAAGCAGTAACGACATATTTGAAAATGACCAAAAAAAATGTACAAAAAATTTATATAGCAAGTTAATATGGTGTATTATTATTCATAACAAGGTAATGGGATTTCCTTTTAACGCGGAACATTTTCGAAACCAGATAAAAAGTAGGTAAGAATAAATAAATTTTGTCTTGGAAAAAGTCAGTTTTGCTTTCAAAGTGATTATAATATAACCAAAGGTAACTTCAATAAAAAACCTCAACGAAAGCGGTAAAACTATAAATAAATAAGGATTTAATGTTAGTGTTTCAAACTTTGCCTCTTTTTATTTGATAGGAAAAAATAGGGACTTGGCTTGGCTACTCTGACATGAAATAAGCCTGATGTAAACACAGGAAGTGGGCATGCCAGCTGATATCGCGTTAGACAAAATAGCTCTATATCTCATTAAATACTTGTCGGATTATTTTAAAATTTTCAGAATAACAAGTCAAAGGTTTAAGGATCATTATTCACTAAAAATCAGAAAATCGACATTTTTTTCGATTTTCCGAAATTTTGAGGTACCGAGTCCCCTTAACAAAGTAGCAGATAGTATTTTTCGCTTACGTTTTTCAGTGTAACTTTGGAACTGCTTCAAATTCGAGTGCAAATCCACCAGCATATTGATTGTGATAAATGCAGATTATTCATAATTTAATTTTAACAATTAAACTCAGAAATCTACAAAAATTAGCTGATGCCTTTATTAATATTGCCTATTGTGGAATATTATCGATACTAATAACATTTATAAATTGTGTATGTAAGCACTCAATGATTTGAAGATACAAATATTCACTCAAATTTCTTCATTCTATTCAAAAGTAGAAGGCAGAGCAAAGTTGATTTTATAAAATCACATTGAAAAAAAGCCATTTCATGAAATTAGACACAAAAATTCGAAATTGAAAAAAAAAGAAATAGAAAAAATTAAAATGGAATTAAAAATTAAATTCAGCTCACTGCAAATGTATAGGAAACCTGCTATTCTTTCAGTTTCACCTCCGGATTCCTGCAGATTTTACAAGTGCAATAGAAATTCTAATTAACCATGAATTTAAAGTTGAAAAGTGCCGTTTAATGAAATTAGACATAAAAGCTCAGGATATAAAAAAGATGCTCAAATAAATAAAAAGTGAAATTAATAATTAAATTTAGTTCAATCTAAATGTATAAAAAAGCTGCAATTCTTTTGATTTCACTACCGGATTTCTCCAGATGTCGTAAATTCAAGAGGAACAAGGAATTTGAATATCTTGAAGACCCTTAGTAACCCATAGTAATTAAAGAGAATTTAGGATTTTTTTTTCTTTGAGTGTTATGATCCATTTTCGGAGACATTTCATGCTATTATCTTAATCATAACATTGGTGCCTTTTTAAATTATTGATTCTGGTTAATGAAAGAAAAACAACTCTTTCTATTATTCCTTTCTTGCTGAAAGCCTTTTTTTCATTTAGAATTTTAAATGGAGTTTAAAATATTTCAAAGTTTTAATGGGAATTAAATCTTGAAATACTTAGTTTTGCTACTTAGCGGATATATGTGGGCGTATAATAATATTTCTTAATTTAATTTAAATCTTAATTCATTTCTTACTTTTTAATCTTAAATTATTTCATATTATTTTATTCTAAAATTTTCAATTATTTCTTCATTTACATCTTACTCATTTATTTAATTACTTCCCACACACACTCCTAAAAAGGCATACTTAATACAACTTTTTAAAGTCTAAGAGTCACATTAGTCATCCATTTTTCTGTTGCTGAAAATAAATTTTAAACCATTTTAAGATTAAAAGGATTTTTTTTTGTTATAGCAGTTTATTTGTTAAGTAATGTTTTTTTTTTCAGTAAATTTAACAACCATTAAAAGATTTTTGTTTCACAATTTTCAACTCTCAATTTTAATGTTGCAATGTAATTAACATTATTTTTATTATTTCATATTCATCAAATATTTTATTGCTTGATTTTTTTGTTCATTTGTGAAGAAAAAAGATTTCTCTGAAGTAAGACAAATTAGAAATTTCCTTAAAAATGTCACAGTGGTCTGGTCTAAGGGTCGACACTCTATAAACCAAACATACTAGTATATCTGATTTACCGATATACTGATATATACTGATTTATCAAGATAATTTAACGTGGAGAAGACGCTGGTATAGTGGGAATACTTAGAGAAGTGTAGATGAGCTGGTATAGTGGGAATACTTGGATAAGTGCAGATGAGCTGGTATGGTAGGAATAGGAGAAGTGGAGATGTCTCTGGTATAGTGGGAATACTGGGAAAAGTGGATATGACGCTGGCATAGTGAGAATACTTGCAGAAGGAGTGTAAACTCAAGTGCCGTCCTCATCGTCTAATTGTAGTTCAGGATTGCCATGTGCTTCACCGGCTAATCATTATGCAGCGTTAAAACGGAATGTTTATGTAACTAAACTAAACCTTTCACTTATGTGTTTGATTATAATATCAAATCCTAAGTCCATTAGGAAAGTAAACAATTAAATATGTCAATAAAAAGATTATAAAAAGATTAAAACGAAATCTGCTATGCATATTTCAATGTATCACGTCAGAACATCACTTCTTGAACAGCCAAGCACCACATGCTCGTGCGAGTTGAATTATGTTTTTATTCATTTTAATCGTATCATCGAATGAGTCACTTTAGTATTGCAAACGATCCAAAAAACTTTGTCTCCTTTATTGTTTAAAAAATATCGCATTTCCTATTTATTTCATTTCATGTAATCACATGCTCAAATGACATTTTACTGGATTTTATTTGATGTCGAAATGAATTTATTTTTTTAAATCGGATGTTTTGTAAATGCAACGGGAATGCGTTATTAAAAGCTGATATTTTTTAGATGCTCTTGCGGATAATAAAATTTCAATTTTTCACCCACGCATATTTGTTGACGCCACAAACCTTATTTCCCAAAATAAAATCATGTCCTGACATGATAGTAACATATTGACTAACACAACTTAAAGCTTAAAATATATTTCTTAAACAGACGCATGAATATAAAATTTAGTACAAGAAATTTAATCAAAATTAAGTACAAGCAATATTCTTGCAGCATTAGCTGGTTGTAAAATCAAACGAAAAAAAAAAAGACATGAAAAGAGGAGGCAGATTGAGAATGATTAAAATTTCAATAAATAGAAGAGCAAGGGTACTAATGATAGTAGAACAAAAGAGAGAAAAAAAATATGTGAAATTCTTTGGAGGGAAAACGGAATTCTTTTGGAAAAGCCATAAAAACATTTCTGGAACAAAAGTGATGAAAGAAAATCAAAAACTTCACCAAAAAGATGGGATTGCATTGTTCATAAAAATCAATTAAGAACTAAGTTTATTCTTTTCCAGTGGATATTAAGATAATTTCTTCTTTTGTTGTACAAAAACATTTTAATTACAAAAATAATTGCGAGTCGTTCTTTTATATTTAACTGTGTAATTTTTGAGGCATCATGGCTCGTCGTCGAAAAAAAGGGAAATAATAGTCAAAAGACTATTTGTATTTTCTTTTCTAAATAAATATGTAACGCTGCTTTTTATTGATTATTTTCATCAAATACTAAACATTTTATTATGAAAGATATTGCAATATTTTCGAAATAAAGGCTTGTATATTTATATATTTAAAAAATTTATATGATTTTGTATTGAATACTTTCATAACCTCGTACGCCCAATTTATATTATTCTGAAAATTCTCATTAGAACGATACGAAGGTTCATGTAAAATGCAAACTTTATTGTCTACGAAACGTATTAAATACATAACACAAACAATAAATACACAAATAATTAACATAATTTAAATCGCTAATTACGGGTAACAGAAAAGCCTTAGAACGTAAGCCAAAAAGAAAAGACGCTCTCTTTATCTTCGCCAAATATCGCAGCTCGCCCTTTGAACTGACTCACTCTCTCTTTCTTGCCACGCCTTATTTAGTGTCTCTCTAAAGAGGGAGGGGCAAACGCAGAAACCATGTGGTTACTCCATATGAGTGCGGAAATTTCTCCAACATGTCGTAAGAACAAATCTTTAGTTCTTAACTTCCTCTATATATTTTAACGTGTTGCAAAAACCGGTAGAGACCTCATTATGTCGCCAATAAGTCTACATCGCCAAATTAGTCCAATATGGCTATCCTCTATGGAAATTCCTTTTTAGTCTTGACAGCTGTTTCCATTACAACTAATTTCATACAATTAAACTATTTAAAGATATTTACAATATTTACATCTAATTTACATAAAATTCACAACAATATATATGGTGTCTTTTCTAATCCAGAATCTGGTTAGTAGACTTGATTTTTTTGGCATAAAAGCTTGACCTTAATAAAATCTCTCTATCTGTGTAAGGTTTTATCTACACCCTGTCTATCCATTACAGATGAAATAATACAGACGCCAAAATCTAAAACTGTCTTCTAAGTGATCACTAAAGACACATTTTGGAAATTCAAAAAATAAGAAACGATTCAAATTAATAATATAAAATTTTACCAAACTGTATGTAGAAGTTCCGTTGGAAATTCACTTATTCTTTTATCAGCAAAACAGCACTTAATGTTAAAAAAATGTTACAAAAGATGAGAAAACATTCTTCGTACCATCATAATAACAACACCATTGACAAAACGAAACGGATAAAATTATTATTAAAAATAACACTCATAACGGTTAAACCTTAGCACCACTGTGACACCAACAAAACTAATCTGAGCGTCTTCTTAGAGCAGCTTACACTGAGCGCGACAAAACCAATTAATTTCCTTTTCTCGCCTCGGAGTTAATCAAGCTTCACCTTTAATCGCTGTTGAAGGTGAAATCCATAATTCCCTTTGAGGAAATGCTGAGCAAACAGCAGCGAATTAATTTTAAGTCATTCAGCTTTGGCATTAAGTCTCAAATGTTTCCGAGTCGTGCATTTAATTGAATGCAAATAGCTGTTTGATTGGAAAAATTTGTCCAAATATGTTCTCTTGGCTGTAAAAATAAACCTTAAGTATCATTCAACTGTGGGTGTGGGTTTACAGGTTAAATATTTGTAATTATCTCTATGTTTGTTTAGGAGTAGACTGTCATTTACAGCGGTGTGATTTTAAAGATTTCTGTTTTCTTTTTGAGGATGGAAATTAGGTTAATTGCGAATGTAGCTGCTAATATTAATTTTGTTAGAATAATTACCGTCTTCTTTAATTAGAAGAAAAACTTTTCAAGTAACATGTTAAAAATACAGGATGCTTTTGCCCAACTTTGTAGTGCAAGTAAAAAAATGATAAATTATGACTCAGTTTTCTTTTGAATTCAAAAATATTACCTGAAAGGTTAAATCCAAAACAATAACAAATGTTCACAATGAAATCTTCCAGAATTGTGATTAATATCGAGGTGGTGTGGTAATTTATCCAACATTTTTGTTTTTCTTCTGGCTTCACGTGAGATTTTCAAAACCATCAGGTATTGGTGTATGGTTACTGCCGATTTTTTCACTTGGTATACACGAAACAGCAGATGATTCATCTGTCATTAGCAACTGATGTTGACGTACTTAATACCATAACAACTTCCCAGGGGGTACCTCAAAATGAATATGAGATACTCCCGGTATGGTGGTTGGATCTCGCCAACCTGAAGAGTACACTAATAAATGGGAGTAGGCCCCTCCCATCGATGATAGAATGTAATCCCTACAGGAAGGGTTGTATCGTGGCCAGTGACGACCCTTAGAACTCAACCCCATTTCTCTCTAGTGTTGCTGTTGAACCGGCATGGTCATTCATTTTTATGGTTTAAATCTGTGTGTTTTCGTGGCAGGTTGGATAGCCTGGAACGAAATTAACACCCTCACATCCTTAATTATAATTACTCTGCGTGTACTGATTTGGACAAAATATTGTTTTTTCATAAATATCCAACTTTAAACTCCATGGAGAATATTAGAAGAAAGATTTTATTGACTCCAAAGACTACACTTGTCAGCTCTAATTTCCATATTTTATTACGCGGGAGCAGTTTTACATTGAAAACTATTAGCTGTGCATTAGAATCTTATGTTGAATGGTGTTTCAAACACACAATGTTAATTGAGTGTAACTTATTCTTATACTTAGAGTAGTAAAAAGCCAATAAATAATAACTATTAATAAAATAAAGTAGAAAAAACAAAAATAGAAATAATCTTATTTTCAATCAATTATCTTATTCAACAATCTTATTTTCAATCGTTAATCTTATTTCTTCAATTAAATTTTATTTTCTGTAAGATTTGTAAAAATGAAATTCTATAATCGATTTTACATTTATTTACGAAATTACACATTTTCAAAATTTGTTTAGAGTTTATTTATACCAATGTATTTTGATATTTGAAAAAATTAATTTTTAATAAAACGATGAATTGAGCTAAATTTTTCCTGGCGCATAGCGCCATCTGTTAGCAAATTAGAAAAAAAAATCAATACATTTGGTAATGTTTATTGTATTGAATTATTGCACATAATTTTCATTCGTTGATTGCGATTTCATTCTTAAAAATAAAAATACATTAGAATATATTTAATTTTGTATTTTAGCTTTGTTATTTTACAAATATCGACATTTGCCAATCAATTTTTTAAAAAATTAATAATAATGTTTTATTTAATATTTTAATAACATTTGTAATATATTAGATGCTATATCGATGTTATTTATAATAATTATAAGTATTTTAGAAATATTTATTCATAATATAAGTTTTATTTACAACAATGTGTTTAAATCTAAGTTGGAAAAAAATAAAATATAATTCGAATAAAAATATTTTCTTTTTATTGCAATAAAATTTTGTTTTGATAACCATTTGCATTAAATGTAATTTTAAAATTTCTTTGATATATTAAAACTAGCTTTTATCCGATACAAATTTGACAAAACTTTATTCGATTCCGACAAAAATATTTTTTCATACGCATGCAAATTTTGATACTCATTAATGCTCTGATCAAAACGTAAAATGTTATCAAACCGTATGCATGCGTGAATTTTTAGTCCCAGTTGGAGTAACACCATACAAATTTAACTTTTAAAAAATTTTCTTTAATATGTTTTCTTTAAATTCAAAAGTGCTTTAAAACTAATTTGAAAAATTGATTAATTAGCAATGTTTAATTTTAAATGTAAGAACATTAATAAAATAAACAGAATCTTTTGAAATAATTGTTCAGAAACATGTTAAGCCTAACCTGAAAAAAGCGAACTGAAGTCTTACTCATTTGGCTAAGGAGAATTGAAGTGGAAAGTTAGTTTTTTTTAATAAAAAATTAACCAGAATATAGTATTATATGTCCTATTCTAGACTATAATCTATTTCTGTGCTAAATTTCATCCAATTTCGTTCTGCTGTTCTGGCTTGATTGACTAACATCATCCAAACATTTATAATAGTAGTATGGATCCGATTTATCAAAATCATTACTGTAGCAACAAGATAAAAAAAAGTGTACAATAGTAAATAAAAAACTCGGGTCAATTTAGACCACACTCCTAGAATGAGAAATTCCTTTTTGCTATGAATATTTAATTCCACCTACTTATATATTTTGTTTTCTTAGTAGCTTGTTATTATTCCTGTAAAAATATATTTTATGTAGCAATGAATATTTTTGAATACTATTTTATTTTTCGTCCATAAAACCAATTTCGAGTAGATTGTTTGCTATCCTATAAAAAAGCTTCATTATATCTTTAATTAAGTATTTGTTATAGATTTGATTTTTTTAAAACTAAGTCGTAATATTTAAAAGTTTGGTAGTATCTGTATTTAAAATTATAATACAGCTAAGAAATAAGGATAATGTGAAAGATAACCCATAAATAAATATTTTATTTGCAGTTATTTATCTTGAGTAATTTTC
The DNA here is from genome assembly GCA_026289955.1 of Argiope argentata. Classification (NCBI taxonomy): domain Eukaryota; kingdom Metazoa; phylum Arthropoda; class Arachnida; order Araneae; family Araneidae; genus Argiope; species Argiope argentata. The sequence goes on along the minus strand of JAOUZG010023595.1, from coordinate 281,789 downwards.
AGCATTCATGATATTAATTCAATTTACATATATCGTAATTGTTCACCTTATTTAATTATCGATAAAAATGGAATGAAATATCTTATCTCAGGAAACGTTAAAAAAGTATTTAATGAAAAAGTCTAGAAAAAAACTAGATAACGGTAGGAAGTAATTATTTATCGTTCATCGGATATCCATTGCCAATTTTATTTTAATTGATATTTTCCAAACAATCCCGTCTGTCTGATTCAATGTTTTATCTTTTGTTGCGCATATCTTTGTTTAGCAGATCTGTTCACGGTTGTCAGTTCATTTGTTTAGCGTTAATCATTGTCTTTCCAGTTCCTCTTTCAATCTATTCATTAAATTATTAAACTTTTATTCAAAATTTTGATAAGGAATTAAATTTGACTTCAATCGGACAACAAAAGGCATTATAATTAAATAGATATCCATTAACCCTCCCAGAGCGCGATTATTTCAGGGTCTAATTTCGTTAATTAAAAAGTTTAAAAATCCAAATTAAATTAATAGTTATTCCCGAGAAGAAAGGGACCTTGAATGCTTTTATTCCTCTTTGCCCATTCCCCATTCCCCTTTTCCAAGTTTTATTTAATTTTCTGTGTGAGGAATCAGGAATTCCATCGTATTGTCTGTGCCTACTGTTTGATTGGGCTAATAACATCAAAAGGCGCCGAAAATGAACTGGCGAGACAGCAAAGACAAAACCAAATGTTCTATTTAATTAATACCGCTATGAGAATGAGGTGGAATTCCTGGTTAATTAGAATGCTCCCTGCACCTGTGACATTGGCATTCTTAAACCCCGAAAGCCGGAAGTGAAGTCTGTGGAATTATAATCTTCCTTATTAACTGCGAGAGGGAAAATGTGATTTATTGGCCCAAAAGTTTTAATTATATAGACAGCATTATTTGTTGTTATAAAACAACACAATAATTTGATAATCTAAAAAAATCTTTATTCGATATTTAAGTCAAAAATATGTTGGTGATAATTATTTAATGATTTTTGTTTAAACAGCATTATTGGAATTGGAAATTTAACCATAAAATGTTAATAAATTTACAATTCATAAAATGCATTAACATATAATGCTATTGAGTTTTATGAATTGTAAACAATAAAAATTGTGTAACTTTTTTACACTTGGCCTGTTATTAAACGGCAAGTGAGCGACGCATGCGTGAAAAAGGTGAAAAATGATGCCCAATATAGAGCAAGTAGAAGTCGCTGTTTTGTATTTTTTTCTTATTGTGCATGAATTTGTAGAATTTGGCGACTATTTTAACGAGAAAAAATTGATTACCTTTCATTCCTAATGAATCCGACATTTTTTTGATGTTGAAGATAATCGAGGGTTTTTTTAAAAAATTTTAATCTCTTTTTTTTCTACAATTTTCTAAGTTATAGTGGTCTTTTTATTATGTCAGAACATGATTTTGTTTTGGATATGAGGTTTGTGGCATCAACAAATATCCTTTGGCAAAAAAAAAATCCGTAGAAGGGGGAAAAAACCATAGGCGAAAAATAAAAAAAAAATATTATCTACACGAGAATTATTATCAACAAATCAGCTTTTAATAACGCGTTGCCATTGTATTTACAAAAGCACTGATAAAAAAAATAATAAGTTGATGACAACGGTAAATAAAACCAAGAAAATTGTAACATTGATCATGTGATTATACGAAATGAAATAAACATGAAATTGGACGTTTTTTTTTAAAACAATCAATGCGAGACAAGGTTTTTTTTGGATCGTTTGCAATACTAAAGTGACTCATTCAATGAAATCATTAAAATGAATAAAAATATAATTTAATTAGCACGAGCGCCTTGTGCTCGGCCGTTCAAGAAATGATGTTCTGAGATGATACATTGAAATATGCACTGTAGATTTTATTTTTCTTCTTTTTTTTTCATTTTAATTTCCCTTTCTTGTCTATAGTTTCCCAAATTAAGATATGGTGGCTTTTTTTATTTTACCATGTCTTTTTTGTATCCACCATTTTAAAATAATACGTAACGAAAAGAAAAGTTCAGGGACGCCAAAACTGCAATTTATAGCCAAATATGGAATGCTTACATCTGTCTTATGAAATTGTGGTAAGCATAAATCAGAACCTTTATACACGTGCACTGTCTACCTACCGTATTATAACTGATCAAGTGTAAGCCTGACTTTATTTTTTTTTGCTTGTTTTGCTTTTATAGCTGATTTTAAATTCAAAATACGTTAACTCTACGAGTTCAGGTACAACTTTGTATAATTAAATTGCGAAAAATAATTAATGTCAAATGTTAAAATTATCTACTTACTATTAAAACTTCAAGTTATTTAGTATTTAATATTGAAAGCAGAAAAAATATGTGGTGATAGATTTATAGCTCATTGATTTTTAAAAACTTCATTTTAAGTAATATAGTGTCAACAAAGTGAAAAATGATAGCAATAAGAAAATTCGTGTCATTTTTATTGAAAATAATTTTTTATTCCTATATTTTACTTTAAAAAATACGTAGGGTTGTTGTTGTTACTTATGGAACTTGCCATGCCCCCCCGCACCGATACAGAAGCAGATTTAAGTCGAAAGGAGCGTCTCTTGTTTTGGAAGTAGCGCCAACTTGGACCAAGAGTACGACTTAGCTACACACTCACCACAATCGCTTGCACAACCCCTTTTTACAGGGGGGGGGGCATATTCACACATCTCACAGATAGCACACAGAAGAACAACTTAGCCCCAACCGGGACTCCCAAAACACGAGGAAGACGCCCTACCTCTGTGACAGAAAGTCGGCTTTCTTATGGTAAACAGAGAAAATAAATAAACAATTAAATTGTCTAGAAAATAGAAAAACATATGTGGAAATAAATAATTATTCATAATTATTTCATTTCTAATAATTTTATATTATATTATATCAGATTATGCTAATGATAGTAATATGAAAATATCGCCATTTTTAATTTGAAACATTAGTATTTTTTAACTTTTTGATAAAAGCACTTTATTTTTTGAAATCCAAAAAAAAATAAATTAATTATATTGTTATTACTACTGGCTCTTGCCATGGACGAGCCCCGCTGATACATCAGCAGGTTTTAGGCAGCAGATATACGTCTCTTGTTTTACAAGTAGCACCATCTTGGGCCAAAAGTACGACTTAGCTAAACAAACGCCACAACCTTTTTTGGGGGAGGACTTCATTCACTCATCTCAGATCATAATTTAGACCTGGAACAGAGAACTATCACCTCTGACCCAGTACCCCTAGTGATATCACTCTCGACATGGAGAACTTTGCGACCACGAACAGATTTAACGAGCGCCAATCGCCACACGATCAGCGAATCTTTTAGCCGGTGAGCGTCGAACCCATAACCAAAGGAGTGCCAGTCCAACGCTCTACCAACCAGACCATCGCGGCCCATAAATTGCATCACTGTACAATAGTAACGGAATATTAATCTTTGACACGAGTTTAGTATTTTTATTGCACCTACTGTTATATCCTTGGCGAGTTATTTGGCGATTAATCCCTATCATGCGTTAATAGCATCTAAAAATGGGGTTTGCGCTTTGTTTCGTTCAAACCAATCAAAAGAAAAATTTAAGATAAAACTGCATTTATATTTACAAAATACGTACTAAATTTCATTTAAGTCATTTTGTTTTTTTAATTATCACGTTTACATTCTTTTGAAAGGACAGACCATCCGAAAATCAATTTGTTGTTAGACATGGTTCAAAATTGGACAGATGTATACATAATACACGCCGGCTTTCTGGCGCAGAGGTAGCGTCCCTTCGTCGTGTTCGTGGAGTCCCGAGCTCCAGTCCCGGTTCGAGCATGGTTGTTCTTCTGTGTGCTATCTGTGAGATGTGTGAATGTGCCCCTCTGTAAAAAGGGATTGTGCAAGTGAATGCGGTGAGTGTGTCTAAGTCTTACTATTGGTCCTAGTTGGCGCTAATTCATAAACAAGAGGCGCTCCTTTCGGCTTAAATCTGTTGCTGTATCAGCTGGGGTCTTGTCTAATATGGCAAGTTCCATAAGTAACAACAACATAAATGTTAAATTTGTGAAATGTTTTAGTCAGCTGGCTCTCCTCATTTTGAAGTTGTCATATTAAATTATATATTAAACATAGGACAGACAGACTTCTATAGAACAAATTATACTAAAAATTTGAAAGAAATCTGTAAATTAGGTGTTAATAGCATATAACAAATTTTAATATTTTATCTAGAGTAATTTTTGAGTTATCTTTGTTACAGACAGAAATATGTACTTTTTCGATAGTTTGTTTTTCAAATTCGGGCAGGTTTTAAAACCTATAATTTATCGATACTACTCATGCTATTAAGTAAAAAAAGCGAAAGAATGAACGCTATTTCGATACATGGCCAATTAAATAAAATGTTAGATAGTTTAATTTTCAAACTCCGAATCGAATATTGTTACAATAATTTTTAAATAATGGCAATACATGCAAGGAATTTATTCTATTCTCAATACATCTATCAGTTTCAATCATTATATTTCTATTAATTTTCTTTAAATAATTAAAATTTGCTGTCTTAGTTTCTCACTAATTATTCAGAAACGATATTAGCTAATTTCTAAAATGCATTTCGGAAATTTCTGTTAGCTGAAACGAAAATGAAGCTCATACATTTATAAACAATGCATATTCATTAGACTGGCTCCGAAAATGTGCCTTAGAGCAGAAAAGTTAAAGATTGTATCCTAAAGTATTCCTCCACAATTAAAATTTAATCAAAGGGCTCAAAATCTGAAACTTTATTTCGAGTAAGGCGTTTGAAAGGCTGCATCGCATTCTTTGTAATTTAAAATAATTAAGATTCCATGAATAAATTTCCTATGAAAATGCACTTGAATTGTATTTGGAATTTTGTATAAGGTTACAATAATGCAATTTTAAGAATTTGAATTATTTTGATATTTTTATATCTACAGTAGAAAAAAGCCACCTTATAATGCTTTTAACTCCAGTTTTACTAGTTTTTATCATGTCAGAAGAAGATATTGTTTTAGGAATGAGGTTTCGTGGCGTCAACAAAAAGCCGTAGGCAAAAAATAAATAAAAAATATGTAGACGAAAAATTAAGATTTTATTATCTGCACGAGTATCTCAAAAAATCAGCTTTAAATAACGTGATGCCATCCAATTTTCAAAAGCCTGATTTAAAAAAAAATAATCGAATGACTACAGCCAATAAAACCTAGAAAAATGTCATTTTGAGCGCGTGGTTATATGAAATGAAATAAATAGGAAATGTGATATTTTTTCAAACAATAAATCCGAGACAAAGTTTTTTTGAATTGTTTACAATACTAAAGTTACTCAATTAATGAAACAATTATAAAATGAACAAAAATATAATTTAACTTGCATGAGCACGTGCTGCTTAGCCTTTCAAGAAATGATGTTCTGACATGGTACATTGAAATATGCATAGCAGATTTCATTTTCATCTTTTTTTTCTGTTTTACATATTGCTACCAAATAAATCAAAATAACTTTTTTGGTATTTAAATAAAAATATGTAAACTGCTCTATTTATTATGAAGTTAAAATAATTTTTAAAAACTTTAAAATTTTTAGTAAATTTGCTGAGGAGCTATTTTGTTTTACTAAAAAATGTATTTATTTTCTAATCTAGGCCTTCGTGACCATATATTGTTTTCTTATTATCTTCTACTAAAACAGTGACTCACACGTCTGCTTATTAACAACCAGTAATAGCTTCTATCTGACTAATTTTAAGCGTCTTGCTTCTTATGAATAACTTTTTACAAACACATACTTTATTTGTATAATTATATCTCTATCTATGTACGTCCCAATCAAGCATTTACATATTTAAATATAAATGTATATATTCTCAAAAAAATTATTCGAATCTTTCAAATGAATCCTTCTAAAAAATTAGGCACAATATATACATTTGGAAACTAAGAAAAGAATAAAAAAGATTAAAATGAAATCCGCTATGCTTATTTCAATGTATGACGTCAGAACATCATTTCTTGAACGGCCAAGAAACACATGGTTGTGCAAGTTAAATTACATTTTTATTCATTTTAATGATTTCACTGAATGAGTCCCTTTAGTATTGCAAACGATCCAAGAAAACTTTGTCTCGCATTTATTGTTTAAAAAAAATATCCCATTTCTTAGTTATTTCTTTTCACAAAAACACATGCTCAAATGTCATTTTTTAAAGGTTTTATTTGGTGTAGTCATTAACTCTTTTTAAAAATTAGAGCTTTTGTAAATGCAATGGCAACGCGTTTTTAAAAGCTGATTTTTTGGAATTATCGTGCAGATAATAAAATTTCAAATTTTCCCCCATGGATTTTGGCTGACGCCAAAATCCACATTCTAAAAACAACATGATGTACTTTCATAATAAAAATACCAGTAATCGGTATCTTGATGAACTGAATTATTAAATGCTTCATAAACTTCTATAGGAATTTAGTTTTACATTGATGTAATCGATATCAATATACAGATTTATTTTATTAGTAAAATTTTTTAATTCCTGTGTTTTGAGTTATATAACACCCTATTCGGCTTTCATGTAGTAAAAGAATTTTATTATAAGAAATATGAATTCATTGGAAATCTATTTCAAAATACACATATTAATTAAATAGTTTTCAAATACTAAATTAGAAATGTAAAAGACATTTAAAATATAAAAAAAAAGTTTTGTTTTGCTTCCATCCATCATTATCTTACTTGATATCATATAATGTGCTTAAAAATTACTTTATAAATTAATTTTCTGATAAAAAACATTTTCCCCATAATTTCTCTATGTTCCTTATTCTAAAATTTATTATTATACGTATTTACCTAATATTTTTCACGATTACCTTGTTTCTCCTAAAAATATATCTAAACCCTTGCAAATTTATGATTTATAATGACAATTACTTGTTTAAAAGCCTATTTATCTTTTGAAAACTTCAAAGCATTGCTTTACTAGTAACTATAAATTTTCCTAACATTACTCAGATATACAAGGAATATTAAACAGTAAAATAATATTAAGAAAGAAATTATAGCTCAAAAAAGCATTTTTAAAAATAAATTTCCTAAAACCATACAATTTATCTATTGGAAATATGTATGACAACAAAACAAATTACTCTTTAGAAAGTTTTTTTTTCGATTTATTTGCATTAATAAAAATTTATCCCATTAAATTTTTCTATTCCATGAAGAAAAGGATATTATTATTTTTGTAATCAATATTGCAATAGAATTGCTTTATATTTTCTTGGGGAAAATGTATGACCTCCATTTTCGGAAAATTTACGACCTGAGAAGGAATTTACGAACAAGTTTTCGCATAATTTCTCCGAGAGATATTGCCCAATTTATTATCAAATGAATAATTATGGATAAAACAGATTTTATTAAATATAATCTTTTTCAGTAAAATCATTTTGTTGCTCATTTAAATAATAATAAACAAATATTTTTTAGATGTAAAACCACTTTTTAATTTTCGTTATAAAATTTTACAGCCAAATGTGTTTTTTAAAAATTGTTTAAACGCTAATGCTTTTTTATAGCTTTGGTAAGAAAGGTTTATAAAACTACTCAAAATAAATCTAGTTTTATATTTTTTTCATTTGCTATGAGCAAATATATATATATGAAATTTGGAATATATATATTTTTAATATTGAAATTTTCTCATTTTTGGGTAGAAACAAATTACATATCTTTTATTATATAGAAAGTTCAATTTTTTGCAAACAAAAATATACGGTACCATAATACATTTTTTAAAATAATCGTTTGCATTCTGAGGGAAAAAATATGCTATTGCCAGCTGAATCAGAAAACTATGTATTTGAATGTTGCAATATCTCTGCTAAACGAAGTTCAAAATTGATTTAATTTTTTTTTCAGAAATAGCTTCAAGTACTATTTTTTGTTTAAACATTTTACCTCATAGCCAAAATTTATTCGTATAAAAGGATTGTTTTCCTGATAAAAGGAAGACCGGTAAATTAATTCTTAAAATGACTTTTCTTTGCATAAATTACTTTCCAATTCCTTTAAAATAATGCAATAATTTTTATAAATCAATTTCAAAACCATTAGTATTGAAAGGTTTATTCATAATAAGACTATAATGAGTCGTACTTTAAATTTAGGGCAATTTTTCATATGTTTTTCCACAATATTTACTAATAGTCAGAAAAGTAAATACATTCTAAAATTATAATGGTGTAGTTTCTTTATTTCTGAATTGGAACATTTTTGAATTGATTTATTTGATGATATTTTAAAAATGTTCTTCTTCCTTTTCATTTTCCTTTCAAATAACGAAAAGGTGCTAGGGGCAATTTATACATTCAATGGGTTTAAAAAAAAATTTCTTTGTCATGAAATATCCAGTCTTGTAATTTAATTTGAGACTCAAGTTTAAAAAGGTGTTTTTTTTAAGTTTACAGTTGCCAATTTCATTGAGAAAAGAACAAATTATGTTCGATTATGTCTCTTTATTTGTCATAAATGTGTTTATCACCGAATGGAAACATATTTACATAAGTGGAGACATTACTTTTGTTATATATAAATCACATTCATATTTATTCGACATAATCCAAAAACATTTTTTATTAATTGAATTATGGATATGTATAGTGAAGCGAAATATATATTTAAACAATACAAACATACAACTTAAATATTTTTTTCGGAAAATTTTAAATTTTTTTTATCATTTTAAAAGAATATCCTTTTTGCATTCTTACCAAAACAGCAAATATGCTTCGATTTTTTTTTCGTATTTAATATAACAGAGTTATTTTGTTTGAATAGGAAAATTTAATTTGTTTTGCTGAATGGCTATTTTGAATTATTAAAACTGCTTTCCATTTTTTTAAAGTAACTTAATGCCTAAGTTCCTAATTCCTTCAAAATTTTTAATAATATAATGTCTTATATTTTTTAAAGATTTATGAAATTATTTAAATTAATTTTAGCACAAGATTTAGAAAACCTTTTGGCGTCTTTAAAGGTTAAATTTATTTGTAAGAATGCAAATATATTCGAAAATACAATTTGACGATATATACATAATATATATCGAAAAAAAATATTTGCTACATTGTAAAGACAAACCTTTTTATAAACGAATATAATGATAAAATATTTTTAAGAACTTTGGAAATTTAAAAAAAAACATTTTATATGAAAAGTCTCCTTTCGTTATAGAATTGTTCGTTTTTCTATTGAAATTGACTAGTTAATTTATTTAGGAAAAACCAATTAAAATATATCGTATATTGTAAAAGTGGCTTTTTACAGAATTTTTAAAATTTGAAATTAAAAAAAAACATTTTTAAATTTTAATTGAAATTTGATTTTCTTTTTGCTTTTCAAAATTTCTTGAGCATTTTTTAAAACTATAATCTGTGCATTCTATATGTGTTAAATGAAAACATTGAATTAATTTTAATATAGATTTAATAAATGTATATTAAGTGCTTTAACAAGTCAAATTATTTTAGTATGATACGGGATAAAAAAAGTAAAGATTGAGATAAATTCTCAAATACTTCTATTATAATTATAAATTAGTTAAAAATTAAGAGCTAACCCATTTGTTTGCTAGAAGGCCTTCTTCTTAAGTTTGTATTTTATCCAATAAAACAATTAATTTTTTCATTCTTTCTTAGAATTATTTTTAAAAACAAATTTCGCAATATATCGAATACACTAAATAAACTCTAGAGTATTTCTCAACTTAATTATATGTATAAAAGGTGATAAAAAATTAAACCTCAAAAAAAATCTTCGTTAATGGTTAGCGCCATACAAGTTTGGCAATAATTTTAAATTTTGAATTTTCCAAGGTATCTCTAATATAATCTCCTAATTAAGTATATCAACAAAAATATAGTTTAAAAATTGTCTTCAAACTATTTACATCAACACATATTTCTTTTTTAATCTTATTGCATCATACAACAGTGAAAACTTGTGTCTATTTTCTTTTCGTTGAATATTTAATTATATATAGGAAATAAAATGTTGTTATGCTACAGAGCTATTAATAACTGTTTTCATTAAAAATAATTATTAATATATCTAAGATTTTATACATATGGAAACCATTATTGATGAATAAATATAATTATAAATAAATATTTGAATATGTTTTCTAAAACACGTGAGAATTTTTTAAAAATAATATATGAAAAATAATCAAAGAAAATTTTTAATAAGGTTTTTCACAACAAATTATTCATTTAAAACTTAAAAAGAAAGTAAATATGATGTTGATTTGAAACGGGTTTTTGGTAATGCGAGATATGCAACTATGGATTTCTTCAGTGCTTTTAAATTAAAAATAGATACTTCCTTACATACTATTTAGAGATAATTTTACAGAACAAAAATATAGATTTAAAAATTGTTATGAAACTATTTACATCAACATATGCTTTATTTTAAATCTTATTGCATCGCGCGATAGTGAAATCTTGTTTTTTTCCTTTCAGTGAATATTTCATTATATATTCTAAATAAAATGTTGTTATACTACAAAGTTACTAATAATATGTTTCATTAAAAATAATTATTTATTTACTGAAGATTTTATATATCTATCAACCATGATTAATAACTAAATATAAGTATAAATAATTATTTATACTTATAAGGTGATTGAATGTGCCCATCTGTAAAAAGGCGCTATGTAAGCGAATGAGATGAGTGAGTACTCTTGGCCATAATTGGTACCACTTCAAAAAGCAGAGATGCTCATTCGGCTTAAAATCGCTGACGGTCATCAGCCCGCTTATCCATGGTAAGTGCCATTAGTAACAAAAAGAATCGATGTTATTTAAGAAGTATATGCGCTAGTGTAGTTTAACCCCCTGCTTTGTGACCGTTTAAAAAATCGCCAATTCGCCAACCATGAATCACAGATAAGAGCACAAGTAAGCTCTTCTGGTTGAGAAGAAAGTTAACCTAGGGTTACCATAAAAAAGAACTACACATCAACCGAATAATAAACGTTCAAAACTCAGAATTTCATAACTTTTTGAAGGAAAATAGATAGAGTTCTGCTTGAATGGTATCGCAAAAATATTTACTGGTTTATCCGTTTTATGTCTATAACCCGTTTGCCAAGACTTAATTATGCTTGTGATTATATCATTTCAAAAGAATTGCAAGCGATACAAGTAGCCAATGCCAACTCCGTCTCATATTATTTCTTTGAGTTTATCCATTCAATGGTTTACACACGTGAAGTTTGTACAAAATTGCTTTTGCTTGAATTCCGGAAGTAAAAGTTTTTATTTTATAAATAGGAAAACCTGTGTCATAAAAAAATAACTTTTACACCATTAAGTTATTTGCTGAATTTAAAAATTTCGAAATGTTTTTTGTGCAATAAATACAAGGTGGCCAGAAATAAAACACCCCTACTCTGACCTCCATGGATATCGAACTACTCAGTGTAAAGGCTCAAAATTTTGTACACATACTATTCAAAATATGGGGAAACGGATTTCACGAAAAAAAAATTAGTTCCTGAAATCACCGATAGGTGGCGCTGCACAACTGGAACTATGATCAAAAGACACAAATAATAATAAAAATTAAAATGTTTATGCGGAATGGAATGCTTCCATGCTTCCTTTTTAATTTTTCTGCCCCTTATGGAAAATAAAAATAGTAAAGAAGCTAGAACTCCCGTTGTAACTGCAATTTCATATTGTAACCAGAAAAATTTGCATAAAGCATGGTTAGAAGCCATGTTCTGGGTATAAAAGAAGTTAAAAGGTGGAGAATGTCATTCTTATTAGTGATGGCTGTCACGCTGCCAGAACGCGCTTTGCTTGTGAAGTTGTTTTACGAGAATAAAGGAAATGCTCCAGCAGCACTTCGAGAGTTTCGCCGACTTAAGGATTTGCGTAAGGGACCATTGCTTCCACAAGCTCTCAGGAGAATGATCGCTCGATTCGAGGAAACTGGACATCTTGGAGTTCAGCCTGGTCGAGTACGCAAACCGGTTCGTTCAGATGTCGTTGAAGATGTTGTCACCGGTATTGTTGAACAGTCAATGGATAATGTTTTAGGCTGCAGTAGTGCACGTGCAGTGTCACGACACTTGGGTGTTCCCTATAGCACAGTGTGGAACGTACTCAGATAAATGGTGCATTGTTTCCCGTACAAAATCCGCCCTAATCAACAATTGCTGGCCACAGACAGGGAGATGCGACTGACCTTTGCATTGACATTTCTTGCTAGAGTTGAAATGGATGCATCGTGGCCGTGGCAGATTTTGTGGAGCGATGAGGCCCATTTCCACCTCAGTGGAACAGTGAACACCCATAACTGTCGCATATGGGACACGACAAACCCCCGTACCTTCCAAGAGATTCCACTCCACTCACCGAAAGTTACAGTCTGGTGTGGATTCACAGCCACATTCATCCTTGGACCGTTCTTTTTCGAAGAGGTTACTTCCAATGGCCTTGAGACATGTACCGTGACGGCCAACAGGTACAAAAGGATGCTCGAAACATTTGTTGTACCCCATTTGCAGCAGCGCCAATGCCTTGACACCATTACTTTTATGCAAGATGGAGCACCTCCACACATTGGACTCCCTGTGCAACAGTTTCTTCGCCAACATTTCACCACTGACAGAATAATCAGTCGCGCGTTTCCGACAACTTGGCCATCTCGTTCACCGGATCTTAATCCGTGTGATTTTTGGCTTTGGGGACACTTAAAAAACCTTGTTTATCGAGAACGTCTGATAACCTTGGCAGATTTGAAAGAGAGTATCAGTCTGCATGTGAGAAGCATCTCAGATGACCAGTTACGATCCGCAGTTGAACAAGCTGTCCACAGACTTCACATTTTATATCTTCAGGAAGGGAACCATATTGAGCAGCATTCCCTGCATCGATAACGTCCTTGTTTCATGTATGCTTGGTACTTTCAAATAAAATGTGTTTAAAACGTGTTTTTGTGTCTTTTCAGCATACGTCCAGTGGTACAGCGCCACCTATCGGTGATTTCTGGAACTAAATTTTTTTTTCGTGAAATCCGTTTCCCCATTTTTTGAATAGTATGTCCACAAATTTTCAAGCCTTTACACTGAGTAGTTCGATATCCAGGGAGGTCAGAGTAGGGGTGTTTTATTTCTGGCCACCCGGTAGATCTATCAAACGAATAAAATTCTCTTTATCCGATATTATATGTGGAATTCATATTAAAAAATGTCCCCAAAACATGAAGCTCATATTTATAAATAAAAACTACATTAAAATTAATATGACGATGTCCTTAATATTGCCGCTATGTGCTATTTTCATAGAAATATAAAATATTCATGGAAAGATAAAGATTTGGAAACTGAGCTCTATTTCAAAAAAAGGAGAAATAAATAAACTTTTATGGGGTCAGATAATAAACAATAGCTTTATTTAGAAATATAATAAAGAAATTTTTTTGAATTTTTTTTTCTAAAATGGCAACACAATTTCAGTTTTGTACTTTATAAGCTCAAATGAATAAAATTCTCTTTATCTGGGCGTCGACTTGGAACTTGTATTTATTCATAAAAATAATCATTATCCATTAATACAACAATGAAGTTAAAATTTCATTATGTAGTATTTTTAGAGAAACATAACATATATTTGAAAAGCTGTAACTTAGAAACTAATATCTATTTCGAAAAAAATGAAATAAAATGTTAGTGGACAGCTTTTTTAGAAATTTAATAGGGAAACTGTTTCGATTTCTCTTTTCTAAAACACCATCACAATTTCAGTTTTTAATTTTTAAGCTGTAATGAATAAAATTTTATTTATCTGGTATAGTATGTCGATTTTATAAGAATTTCTTCCGGGCTTCAAACTTATCTTTATCCATAAAACATTTATATTAATATAAAATTAATACAACAATGACGTTAAAATGTCTATATATTGATATTTTGAGAGAAATATGAAATATCTTTGAAACGATTTTGACTTACAAACCGATTTATATTCCGAAAAAAAAGAGAGAATTTTTTTTTATGATTAGGTAATGGAAAACAGCTTAGTTTAAAAAGCTAATAAAAGCATTGCTTTTATTTTTACCCAAAATATCAGAATAGCTACAACATTGAATTTATAAAGTATTTTTATCTCTATTTCATCAAAAACGTACCGTCCGGAATTTTTTTAAAAATTTTCTTTTCGAAGAAGTTATAAAAGTCACAAAATATTTGGCAATTGGAGTATACTATACCGATTTTGTAAAAATGACGGTGGCATCATTAATTCAGAAGCCATGCCATGATTTATTTTTTAAATTATCTTCCGGCGTATTTTATGTTTTCTAATGAAATAATCGTTTTGATCTTTTTAACTCTTTGCCGATATCTTTGGTATTAGCCATGACATTATCAACGCTAATATAAATAACACCATTCACATTACAACTAAAATACATATCTTTACTTCTAGATTATATTTATTTGAAATTTCAATATTTTTTATGTATCATTCTATCTTTACTTTATTAATACATTATGAAAATATGTGCATTTTATTAGAATTTTTACCATACTTGAAATTTTATTTATTAATAGGGTTTGATAATTGATTTATCATAATTGTTTAATTTTACAGAATATCATATACATTTAAAGTTTAAAAAATAAACTGTATAACTTTAGAACATATCTTATCTGATAATCACACAATGCGCTCGTAGTTGATAGAGATGGAATAAATATCTTCTACTTCAGGATATCTTTCTACTTCAAAATATCTCCTTAAATTATATATTTAAAAAAATTATTCTTTCGTAGTTGATAGAAATAGAACAAATAATCTCTACTTAAAAATATCTTCTTAAACTATATATTTTAAAAACTTATTCTTTCGTAGTTGATAGAGATAAAATAAATATCTTCTACATCAAGATATCTTTCTACCTAAAAATATCATCTTAAACTATATATTTAAAAAAACTTATTCTTTTGTAGCTGATAGAAATAGAATAAATATTTTCTGCAAGATACCTTCTTAAATTATGTATATTAAAAACTTATTCTTTCGTAGTTGATGAAAATGGAGTAAATATTTTCTACTTCAAGAAAAAACTATACATTTTTAAAACTTATTCTTCTTCTACTTCTTAAACTATAAATATTTAAAACTTATACTTTTCTAGTTGATAGAAATAGAAGAAATATTTTTTTTACATCAAGATATCTTCTTAAACTATATATTTTTAAAACTTATTCTTTCGTAGTTAATATAAATGGAATAAATATTTTCTACAAGATATCTTCTTAAACCATATATTTTTAAAACTTATTCTTTTGTAGTAGCTAGAAACAGAATAAATATTTTCTACATCAAGATATCTCTTTAAACTATATATATTTAAAACTTATTCTTTCGTAGTTGAAAGAAATAGAATAAACATTTTCTACTTCATGATATCTTCTTAAACTATTTATTTTAAAAACATATTCTTTCGTTGTTGATAGAAATAGAATAAATATTTTCCACTTCAAGATATCATCTTAAACTAAATATTTTAATAACTTATTCTGTCTATATCCCTATCATAAAACGTTTTCGTAATTGATGGAGATTAAATAAATGTTTTTTTAGCTTCAAGATAGTTGATTATCAGCTTAAACTATATATTTTAATAACTTATTCCTTCTATATCTCTATCATAAAACGTTTTAGTAATTGACGGAAATCAAGTAAATATTTTTTTTTTACTTAAAGATAGTTGATCTGCTCCTAATTTGAATTATTTTATTTTAAATTAAATTTTTACAACTTAACATTTTAAATGATAAAAAAGTAAAACTGTGTTAGTTGAAACTTCTTTCAAAAATGTTCTGGAAAAATCCCGAGTAGTAAGCTAAAAATTCGTCATAGGATGCCAAATAATAATATCAAAGTATATGAATTCTCATTTTGATTTCTTGCCAAAGCACGTTACTCTTTTCGACAATTCTGTAGGTAAATAAGAAAAATAAGTTTGAAAGAAATAAGAGCTTGGAGCTGTTTTCCTCTTGGAATGAAAAAAAGAATACTGGGAGAGAGAAGTTCCAAAAGAAAGAATGGGAGGAAGTGGAAGTAAAGAACAGCTTTTGATAGGGCTGATTGCAACAGATCAATAACGCTTCAATCGGTCAGGGAATTGAGTTGTGATCAAATGGGCGGGTTGAGAAAGGCTGTTTGTTCTAATGATTTTCTCGTTAGTGTGACGATGTCTAAGCCTCTAAGCCCTTCAGGGCTTAGTTACGAAACTTTGCAAATGTAACTGTAACCGAGATTATTGCATCCCATTTAAAAAAGT
The DNA here is from genome assembly GCA_026289955.1 of Argiope argentata. Lineage (NCBI taxonomy): Eukaryota > Metazoa > Arthropoda > Arachnida > Araneae > Araneidae > Argiope > Argiope argentata. The sequence goes on along the minus strand of JAOUZG010023595.1, from coordinate 265,380 downwards.
CTCGGAGAATTTCAGCTGAATGCTGTTATTAAGCTTTTGAAATCGGCTTATAATGTTCGAAATAAATATATATATATATTTCTTCGGAATTTAACAATTCCATTTCTTGTTTATTATTTAACTTAACATAATATAAGCAGGTGTAATTTATGATTATATAGGGGCTTTAAAATTAGATTAGTATAAGTTAAATAAAAGCAATTGTAACTGTAACCGAGATTATTGCATCCCCTTTAAAAAACGTCTTGGAGAATTTCAGCTGAATGCTGTTATTAAGCTTTTGAAATCGGCTTATAATGTTCGAAAAAAAATTCTTCGGAATTTAACAATTCTATTTCTTGTTTATTATTTAACATAGCAAAATATAAGCGACTGTAATTTCTGTTTACATAGGTGTGTTAAAATTAGATTAGTATAAGTTAAATGAAAGCAAATGTAACTGTAACCAAGAAGATTGCATCCCATTTAAAAAAAGTCTTAGAGAATTTCAGCAAAATGTTGTTACTAAGCTTTTGAAATCGGCTGATAATGTTCTTCAGAATTTAACAATTCCATTTTTTGTTTATTATTTAACTTAGCATAATATAAGCAGCTGTAATTTATGATTATATATTTTTAAGCTACAGCTGTAAAAGGTAAATAGTTTTTTTTAAAATTAATGTACCACAAAAGTTGATGCATTATTCAAAAATAAGAAAAATATTTATTTTATCATCTTACGAGTCACTTCGGGCTAAATTTAAAACAGTAAAGAATGGAATAGAAATTCATTCAGTAAAATTAAAATACAAACAAACAAATAGTTTATGCTCTGTGAATTTCATTGCATGTTTAATTTATCTACTGGAAAATTCATCAAGTCATAAAATTATTCAAGAGAAGTTATTATGAAAACATTTGAAAACAAACTTCAATGCAAGATGAAGAGGAAGGCATGCCCATTTTTTTGTTTTTATGATGTTTTTTTTTTCATATAGAATAATTTCTGTTTTGGTAATAAAGACATAACAGCCCAAAATATTAATTTGTACGACAGTAAAAACTTAAATCTCACATCAAAAACCAATAAATTATTATCAAGTCAGAACATGATATTGTATTGGGAATAAGTTTTTTTTGGCGTCAACAAAAATCCGTAGGCGAAAAAAAAAATGTTATCTGCACGAGAATCTTAAAAAATAGGCTTTTAATTACATGATGCCTTCCCAATTACAAAATCTCTTATTTCCAAAAAATAAGTTTATGGCTACAGCAAATAAAACCTAGGAAAATATCATTTTGGGCACGTGATTATACAAAATTAAATTAACAACATATGTGATATTTTTTAAACAATAAACGCTTGACTAAGTTTTTTGGATCGTTTGCAATACCAAAGTGACTCATTCAATGAAACCATTGAAATAAATAAAAATGTAATTTAACTTGCACGAGCACGTGGTGCTTGGCCTCGAAAGAAATTTTGTTCTGACATGATACATTGAAATATGCATAGCAGATTTCATTCTTCATTTTTAATCAAATATTTAAAAGTAAGGTCTCTTTCAATTTTTCAAAGCTGAAAAACGTAATGATTCAATCCAATCACAAGATCTTTGAATAATTTTCGAGTTTAAATTCTTAAAATATAAGTGCTTAATTTTTGATTAATAACCAATAAAATTTCTGATGATAAACTTTCATGAATGAATTTTATATTAAGTCGAATCAAACTAGATTTATGTGTTTGTATGTGTAGGGGGAAACAAGTAGTTATTGTAAGCGCTTTTATAAGAAATAAACTTTGAAAGAAAATAAAACGTATTATGGTAAAAACATGTGTTTTACGTCTTAGTAAAAAATGAACTTCCGAAAACTCCATCAGAACTACATTAAACACCTTACACCACGCATTTCGATTTTTTTACAACCGAGTCTAAAACCATTTAATGGCGGTCTTTACAGAACCCAGAGAGCAGAATTGCATTCGGTGAACTCAGTTTTTGATCCTTCTCCTTTGCTTTCAGTGTCCAAAGTAGCTGTTTTTTGAGATTCGCAACAAAATGGCAGGCGTAAGGAAGCCAGGGAAGATAAATGATGGAGAACTCAATCGATTCTGCGAAGCGAGCAGAAAAAGGAAATAGTTTCCTTTATTGCGTAAATAAAGTTGCAAATCCGGAAAATGGATGCATTTTGGTAGAAAAAAAAACATCCTTTTTTTTTCAAATGCTATGTTGCAAAAATTTGATTTAAAATTTCTTTCAAAAACTAGTAGAAGTAAATCAATCAATTTTATAAGACAATCAAATTTACAATCAAGTATTGACTGATAATATTCATATTTAAATTGTAAAATTGAAGCTCGTAATTTTTATTAAATTTTTAAATTTGCGACATAGCCAATTAGCATTGCTAAAGTGTTTCATTTAACAAAATAACTAGATTATTTACTAGACATTTTTGGAGAGTAGTTAGTCCCCTTCGTGAGGGGGGGGGTGGTACAGAAATCTCCGAACAAGAAAACATCTGCAAGTTAAAAATAATGACTTGAGTTCAATACTCATGGTTTCAAGTAATCTTAGGACTCTGAAGGACATGACGTCTAAAATTGTCAGCTTTTTTCCCAACTATTTGAAAGTTTGTATTGGAGGAAGTGGTCAGTTTATAACCACTTTGGGGTCAATCATCTCGAAGAGAATATTAGTTTGACGGATTCGGTCAATATAAAGATGGACATTGCTACAGCCCGCAGTCGGCCACAACAAATCCTGTCGATACTGCTACGTTTAGTGGTGGCGGGGTGGTCGGCTGTATAGAAGTGCCCTCCGGAAGCATTTTGCAATTAAGGATGAGGCACTTCAGGAACTGTGTTTGGTTCTCGCCACCCTGGTTTGGCATGGGAAATGGTTGGGGTTTGGATCCCACCATCGATGACAGGATGCTCTTCCTAAGGTAGGGCTGTACCGTGGCCGAAAAAGGCCTTAGAACTCAGTCACAGTTTCCGCTAGTGTTGTTGTCACGATGTTGTTTTTGTACATCTATTCTGTTTATTATCTCAAATAAATGTTACCAATTGATTCAACTTTTAAGAAGTCATACTACTAATAAAAATTCGAAGTTTTGTGATAAATTCTTAGTTTTAATCAGATAGGTAAAAAGAATGTAGAAAACACATTCGGTTTTTTGATACTATTAACCACTTGCCGGTGATAAATTGTCTAAACTCTCGCCACGACACGATAGATACGGTAAAAGTGATATATTCGCTCCAAAGATGAATTTTCTGTTACTATTATTTGTTGTTGTTGTCACTTACGGCTCTTGCTATGTTACTTATGGCTATGGTTAAATTTCAAAATAACATGTGAAAGCATCTGAAAATCAAACGCGTTCTAATTATGTTTTTTCTTAAAATCAGAATTTTTTTTTCGCAAGAAAACTGTTTAAACAGGTTTGAAACAATCATGTGACTGAGAGATATGTTACCCCTTGCTCAAAATCGTTAAAGCTTCACATTTTTTCTAAAGGTCATTTATATATATATATATATATATAAATGACC
>JAOUZG010023595.1:228192-255486 GCA_026289955.1 Argiope argentata | reverse complement strand
ATATATATATATATATATATATATATATATATATATATATATCCATTACGATGATATTAAGCAGTATTTTTACTATAAGAATAAGCAACTAGACCATGAGTACTAATGAAAAGATTTTACAAAAAGAATTGAAATATTGAAACACTTTAAATTTTTTATATTTCGAGGAGTTAGAATACAATTTATTTCAGAATTATAGTCGTATATGTAATTAAATGCTCTTATATTCAACTATAGTTAATATTCCAAATATTTCTTTTCCTTTTGTCTGATTCCGTTGCCACTTGCAAACCAGTAGTATCGCAATTCATTAAATAAATATATAAATTTCGTTGAAATGAATACCTAATTCTTAGATAATGTATGCAAAATGAATTTTTTTTCTATAACAATACATTGTTTCTCTTAGAATTCTAGTCGTATTTGTAATTACATGGTCTTGTATTCAACTGTAGTAAATATTCCGAATATTCCTTTTCCTTTCGTCTAATTTCGTTACCATTTGTGAATCTCTAATAACAAAATTGATTAAATAAATACACAAATTTCGTTGAAATGAATACCTAGTGCTTAGAAAATAAATGTAAAATGATTTTTTAAAATAACAATGCAGTTTTTCTTTCAGAATTCTAGTCTTATTTGTAATTGCATGTTCTTAAATTCAACTATAGTTAATATTCCGAATATTTCTTTTCCTTTCGTCTGATTTCGCCGCCACTTATAATTCACTAGTAAAGCAATTGATTAAATACATACATAAATTTTGATTAAATGAATACCTAATGTTTAGAAAACGCATGTCAGATCAATTTTTTTCCCATAACTATACAGTATTTCATCAGCTTGGTTACATGCTTCTAAGTAGAATGGAGCATCTTACACGAATCCGAATCATGAGCAATGTAGGATGGTAAATTACTTCTAGGAAAAGCAAATATCTCTGTACGTGCATGGGTTTCTCAAGCATTTCTTAAAAGAATCTTCATTTCAGCATTCAGGAACAAGATTCAATAATCATGACCGATAACGTCATACTGTCTATATTGAATAGAACATGATCGTAGTTAATAACGGCAGATGACGCCGATAGATATATGATACCGTTGCTTTAGCTAAGTTAATCTGAAAAAACCATTATAACGAAAGGGTTTTTGAATAGTTATAATCTCCAAAATGATCTGCTTTTTCATGAATGTAATAGCATTAATGAAATTGAACACATAATTGTCTCGTGCAAAGAGTATAAATATTGTAGAGACAAGTTTGAGATTTTTCTCCTGTTAGATGAATACGATAACTCCTTCAAAAATCTTCTGGGTAAAATAATTGCAAACAAAAACAAAAATTTCTTATTTTCTTTTTTCTGTATTATTTTAATTGGAAATTACTTCAAAATCAGTACGAAGAATTTTTTAATTAACAATGCTCAATTTTAAATGCGTCAAACATGATTACGTACTGATTTGAAATAATCGGTCGAAAACATTTGAAGCCAAACCTCATTAGCGTGTGGAAAAATAAACTGAATTCGTTACTTATTTGGCGGTGGGGAAATAAAGAAGTGAAGAAAGTTAGTTTTTAAATAATCAATAAAAAAATAAGGAATTATTTAAAAAAACTATATTAACATGAAATATCATCCATCAACTTCAAGTTTTACAAGTTTTAAAAAATATACTTGAACTTGATTGGACAAATAAACAGTAATTTATCAATGTTGAAAATTTCAACAAAATGTATATATGTAGAGAGAGTGTGAGTTCGTTGTAGGAATTGAATAAAAAAACAAAGTTAAACGTACTTGTCATCTAGTTATTCTAGCCATTCAAACAAATATTTTTCCACTTTTAATTTATACAATAGAAATATTAAGTTCTTTATATCAAATTAATTCATCAACATTCAGCGTCAATTGTTTAAAGACAGAGCCACGTGCAGAGAGTTATAAACTCTCATTTCCTAAGTCTCTATTAAAAAAATAATAGAAATAATTTCTATTTGTTTTCACAGAAACAAAAACAAATGTGGATAGCAAAAACAATACCAGCAGTGAAACAGAATAAAGGGTAAATTCAACTTTCTCATTTTACTTTATCTTCTGCTGAGGAGTCCACTGTTAATAATAATAATAATAATAAAACAATGATAAACCAAATTGTCACCTAATTCAACTAGCCATTGCCGCACATATTTATCCACTTTTACATTATACAATACAAATGTTTAATTATTTAAAACAAATTAATTTATCAACATTCAGTGTCAATATTTTTAAACAAGAGTCACTTGCAGAGTATTATAAACACTTATTTGCAAAGTCTCTTTTAAGAAAATTACAGAAATAATCTGGATTTGTTTTCGAAGAAACAAATAAATGTAGGAGAAAAATAGCATTCCAGTTGTAAAAAAGAACTGGATAAACTGAGCATTCTGATTTTTCTTTGTCTTCCGCTGAACAGTCCACTGTTAATAACAACAACAACACCAACAACAACAGCAGCAGCAGCAGCAACAACAACAACAATAATAATAATAATAATAAACAAACTTGTCACCTAATTCGGCTAGCCACTGCAACAAATATTTATCCACTATTAATGCATGCAATACGAATGTTTAATTATTTTTACAAAATTAATTTATCAGCATTCAGAGTCAGTTATTTAAACAGAGAGTCACGTGCAGAGAATTATAAAAATTCATTTCCAAAGTCTCGATTAAGAAAATAATAGAAATAATCTGTTTGTTTTTAGAAAAAAAAACAAAATCAGATGACAGATATCGTATCTCTTGGGAAAAACAACATTGGATAAATTGAGCCATCCCCTTTCACTTCCTTTTCTTTAAACTGGTTCGTTTTTAATAAAAAAACGAGCAAAGCTAGTTTATCCCACAAAACGCCACGTTTTGGAATAGCCTAATTAATTTACGCTCACTGACACCCACAAACAAAATGAAGACACTGGAGAATCTCTGATTCAATTAGCCAGTTTCTATTCGAGTGTTTTGTGGAGTTACCACACGCACGAGACATCTCGTCTTTAGTTAGAATTTAATTAGAATCACCAGAGTAAAGAAGTTTATACTATTGAGAGAGCTGTTAGTAAAAACTACTTGCGAAGTTTTATCTTTTTTCCGAAAGGCGGCGTAAGCACTGCAACTGCTATGCAAAGTCTGAAAAGTTCTGCTGACACGAAAGCAGGATTTCTTTGGAAATCTTTTTGAACTTAAACTCATGGTTAAAAATATAAATAAAATTTGAGAAGGAAAATGTTTTAGTTTATATAGTTAAAAGTCTTTATTAAGCATTGAGGAGAAAAAGTAAGACTACGGTTTTAACTTTTCGGGTTAATGTAATTGAAAGCAAAATTTCCAATTAAAGCAACAATTATAAATTAAATAAAATACACGTTAGAGGCTTTTGTTGATGAGATGATAGCATATCATATTAACAATTAATCAACTTTAATGACTAATTGGTTAATCGGATAATCATATTTAATTTGTTACATTGTTTTAATATAACTTCATGACCATGATTCCATAAAAATGATAGACACTAACTGAATGTTAATTTAATTGCCTTAGATATATATTTTTTCTTTAATATATGCATCTTTTTAAATAAGATCAGTCCTGTGATATGATAACAAAATTAAAAACATATATGAATCGCTCATCTATTTTATAATTTTCACGACATTTCTATTTCATTTTAATGGCCCGCAAATTATGCAAATATTAAGCGTAAATCTTCTTCTTTAGTTTCCAAGAATAAAAAAATAATTGATGGAACAATAAAACTATTTTGAATTACAGGGCAACAATTTAATCTATTGCGTGGTAACAAAAAAATGGATTTTTAAAAATGCCTGCTGAAGATATTAAATTGGTGTGATAGAAAATTTTGGTGAATGAAGGAATTAAATTGGTGTCAGAAAATTTTGGTTGATAAAGGTATTGAATTGATTTCATGGAATATTTTGGTCAATGAAAGTATTATTTTGGTATCAAAGAAAATTTTGGTGAATGAAGGTATTAATTTGACGCCATAGAAAATTTTGGTAAATGAACGTATTAAATTGGTGTAATAGAAAAATTTGGAGAATGAAGGTATTAAATCGGTGCCATAGAAAATTTTGGTAAATGAAGATATTATTTTGGTATCATAGAAAATTTTGGTTAATGATGGTATTAATTTGATGCCTTAGAAAATTTTGCTAAATGAAAGTATTATTTTAGGGTCATAGAAAATTTTGGTGAATGAAGGTATTAAATTGGTGTCTTAGAAAATGTTGGTGTTTGAAAGTATTAATTTGATGCCATAAAAAATTTTGGTAAATGAAAGTATTATTTTGGTATAGAAAATTTTGGTTGATAAAGATATTAAATTGGTATCATAGAAAATTTTGATGAATAAAGGTATTAAATTGTCTTAGAACTGGTGCTACTTGAAACAAGAGACTCATACTTTAGGCTTAAAATGTGTTGATGTATCAACGGGCTTTGTCCGTGGCAAGTGCCATAAGTAACAACAACAGTAAAAGGTATGTTCAGACACTTTTATATAAGCTAATGCCTGACCGTATAAAAAGTCTTTTCTTCATTAGAAGCTAAAAAATATATCCCCCATACCATGGTTCGGGCAAGGATTCTCTTATCACAAAACTGACTGTATTTGCGCCTCTGATAAGCATCTGGTGAATGAAGGGGAGTCTGCGTACAGTCTTATCATGAGGAAAGATCTCTTGATCTTGTTTCTATTCGGAGTTCAATTTAAGGGACGATAAGCAACAACGACCACAACATAAGTATCAAATTATCAAATATCAATAGAAATAATTTTCAGGAGATTTATTTATCTACTCTTCAATTTGATCTTAACACAGTTGATATATCACTCAACAAATTAGGCGGCGAAAATGTCACATTCTTCTACATTTTAATTAGTATTACACAGAGAAAAAGGTGATGTCATTTTAAAATCCCAAGGAGCCATTAAACGTATTTAAGAAATTTCAACCGATTCACTATAAAAATAAAAGTTGTCGACATATATACAGATACCATGAAAAAATTCAGATTCGCTCTTTTGATTTTTTTTTTTTTGGATTCTTTTAAATGAATACAAATTCATTCAACCCACTATTCTAAGGAATTAATCCAATCCAATAAAAGTGGACGAACAAATCCTCCCTTTCTATGTTGATTAGTGAAATACGTTTAAAGTATTTCACAACAAAAAACAGAGCGCTGTAACAAGAATTAACTGTGGGAGACTAAACACATTCATGATAAGAAAAAAAAATCGTTCAATCAGTCGCCGAGTCGATTGTCCACGCCAAAACTTTCGCCTACTTTTTCCCCCTCCGGATTAGCATTGCATTAAAAACAACCCAATCCCACAATCTCCTTGTTTGGGGAGAGCTTAATTCATTTACGGTTGCTAACACACACATATGAGATTAAAAATCGCAATTAAAGTGGATAAGGATAAATGAGTGCATCACAGTATCAATTAACAAGCTCTTTTCAGGAGCCTGAAGAAGTAAACACCCAAAGTTATTGATAAAAAACAGTGAGAGAAAGGTTTATTTTTTCAAACTTTGGTGGTTTAATCGTTAATAAAAACTCATATCTGTAGTTACGTTATCCAGATTAAAAAATGTTTTTGAATTTGGAGATGGAGAAAAAAGTTGACTGTAATCAGCTTGACATTTCTAAGGCATTTCCACAAAGAAAACTGTTTGGGATTTTGTAATTTTTTAATATCAAGTCAGTGATAATTGCGACAAAAGAGATGAAAAAAGATTAAAATTTAAATTGTTGTCCGCATATTTCAATGAATCATGTTAGAACATCATTTCTTGAACAGCCAAGCACCACGTGCTTGTGCAGTTAAATTATATTTTTATCCATTTTAATTGTTTAATTGAATGAGTCACTTTAGTACTGCAAGTGATCCGAAAAAAAACTTTGTCTCGCATTTATTGCTTAAAAAATATTAAATTTCCTATTTATTCCTTTCATGTAATAACGTGCCCAAAAATATATTTTTCCAGGTTTTATTTGCTTATTTTTTTAATCAACTTATTTTTTTAAATCAGGGCTTTTGTAAATACAATGCCAATGTGTAATTAAAAGCTTATTTTTGAGATGTTCTTGCAGTTAATAGAATTTTTATTTTTCGCCTACGGATTTCTGTTGACGTCAAAAGCCTCACCCCAAAAACAACATCATGTTCTGACATGTTAACTAGGAAGAAACATCTCTTTAGCGAATCCGAATTGAAAATCAAAAAAATATCTCCGTAGATGTAATTTGTTAGCTTCAAAGAAAAATCGATTTAATATATCATAATTCTTGAGCTATCTCTTCTGTTTGATCGTAATATTTTTCCTACTACTGCGCAGGAGATTTTTCAAAAAAATTGAAGCGCTATCTCACCATAAATATCAAGACGGTATCTTTTGAAAACTCATTATTACCTTCCCATTTATTTATTCATAATTCCGTTTCCACTTTAAGTTGAACTATTTCCCTGTAGAGACCTTACTTATTTAACTTTTCTAAAAATAACTCGAGTATTCCAATTCTCGAACCCAGCGCTGCTCCATCTTTCTAACCAGTAAAGATAATCATTCCCCTTTGGCAGTTTTTATAAACAGCTCCTGCGAGAATATAAACCTTCTTCCAATGCAGAATCTCTAATTGAGCTTAAGGCACTCTCGCTCCCAGATGCGAGGGGTGACTTCTTAAAACAACAACCGAATAGAATCCTCACTAATTAAATCAGTGGGTCCCTCTTACAATGCCTTCAGTCATGGTTGTGAGTTTTAGCAGACGAACTGATTAGTTCTTCTAAAACGATTGCTTATGGGAATAATTTATTTACTTTGGTATTTGAAATCGAGAAAAAAAATATTAACTTTAAAGGTTAAATTTATTATCATTCCTTTGACTATTAGAAGGTTTTCTCATCATTGCCTGTTCAAATGCATCAATCTGCATCAGGCTGATTTTTACAAAAGTCAGTTGAAGGCAAGAGTCTGTATCAGATTAACACCCACCATCGTTAGAATAAGCGTATCTTTTGTGGTTGATTTGTTGTGAATTTTATGGTTTTTATGACTAAATATGATTTTTTTATAAAAAGAAATGCATGATTCAAGCTGTTTTACTAAATGATGAGAGTTAACCTGATACATGTGTTTGTACAAATGATTGTAGGAGTTAATCTAATACAGACTGATGTTTTAAGCTGACGTTAGTGATAGTCTGATACAGTTTGATGCATTAAACTGGCGACGGTGAAAATTAATTTGATACTCATTCATACGTTTATTTTAACGATGGTAGGTGTTAATCTGATACAGATTGATGCTTTCAACTGGTTTTGATAAGAGTCAGCCATGATTCGTTTGAACAATCAATGGTGAGAATTAATCTGGTGCAAACTCATGCTTTGGATTGGCGATGGTGAGAGTTAAATATACTCTGTGAGACATTTGAACTGGTGATGGCACAGTTAATCTGATACACATAATGATGCGTTTATACTTACGATTATGGGTGTTAATGTGATGCAGAAGGATGCTTTCAACTCGCTTTGGTGAGAGTTAGCCTGGTACAGATTGATGTGTTTGAATGGTCAATGGTGAGAATTAATCTGATACGGACTGATGTTTTGAAAGGGCGATGAAGGGAGTTAATTATACACATTAAGACGTTTGAACTGATGATGGTGACAGTTAATCTGATATATACTGATGTGCTTATTCTAAAGATGGTGGGCGTTAATCTGATACAGAATGCTGTGTTTGAACTGGTGATTGTAACAGTTAATCTGATACATATTAATGCGTTTATACTAACGATGGTGGGTGTTGATCTGATATAGATTGATGCGTTTAAATTGGCGATGATGAAAGTTAGTATGATAGAGATCGATGCATTTGAAATAATGATGATAAGAGTTAAGTTGATACAGATTGAATTGGAATTGACTATGGTGAGAATCAATGATGCATGTTGAGATTCTTGAACTGACGATTGTGAGAGTTAATCTGATACGCATTGATGAATTTGTACAAACATTGGTGGATGATGGATGGACAAATTAATCTGATACAGATTGATGTGTTCAGACTGTCGATGATGCAGCTAATCTGATAAAGATCGCTGCAGTCAAACTGGCGATGTTAAGAGATAATTCGATAAAGATCGATGCATTTGAATGGAGATGGTAAGAATTAATCTGATAGATATAGATGCAATTGAATCGGCGATGGTGGCAAGCTATCTGATACATACTTATGAGTTTATATTAACGATGGCGGTTGTAAATCTGATACAGAAGGATATAATTAAGCTACCATTGTGAGAGTTAATCTGATACAGATTGAGGTATTTGGATTGACGATTATGAGAGTTAATCTCTCATAATCTGATATAGATCGATGCGTTTGTACTGACGATGGTGGGTGTAAATCTGAAACACATTGATGCGTTTGTACTGACGATGGTGGGTGTAAATCTGATACACAGTGATGTGTTTGTACTGAGGTAGTTGGGTGTAAATCTAAACACATTGATGCGTTTGTACTGACAATGGTGGGTTTAAATCTGATACACATTGATGCATTTGTACTGGAGATGGTAGGTGTAAATATGATGCAGAATGATGTGTTTGGGCTGGCGATGATCAGAGTTGAGTTTGTCTGATAGAGACTGATGCGTGTGAGCTTGCAATTTCTACTTCGATATGCTCGATTAAATTCATATCATGTTGCATTTAATTAGTCTTATTGCATAAGTAATACAGCATAAAATGAATTTCCAAACAATGGTTCTTATCAAAGTTCAGCTGGATTCAAAATTTGATACCCTTTGACAGTTGCGATGATAAACCTAATTTAGAATTTTCTACAAGTAATTGATTAGTGTTTGATTGATTTTTGTTTATCTTGTTTACAAATACATAGACTGACAGATAAATATGATTCCGCTACTCAGATTCTACCGAAAAATTCACACAGATTCAGAATTAAAATATGCATATAAAATCTTTCTCTTACCATTTTTCAGTTATTATGACTGACAATTGAAGGATTTATTCTAAAGAAATTTTTTTTTTCAGATTTGTCCAAAGAGTGAGACATCGTAAAACTCAAGGAATCGAATTTTTTAAAAATAATATATATAAGCAAAAGTAAAAAACAGATTAAATACTTTTTGTCACTTGAGATACCGCTACAATCTGAAAAAAATATTTTCTTTACTAAAATTGAATATAACTATAAAACTAATTTAATATTTCGGTTTTTTTTCTTTAAAATCTTAAAAACCATGTCTACTGTAAAATTTTATTTCAGTTTTTTTTATCTATAATTTTATTTCTCTTTAAATTGAAAAAATGTATTTTTATAAATATTTTTCATTGCTTTTCTAAAAAGGGTTTATTGTTAACCAACATGAGTAATTTCTCTAAGACTTTCTCCCATGCCCAAAATTGAGTGTTAATATTGTTAAACCGAAGAAAAATTTACATGGCATTGTTTTACAATAATTACAATTTTTTTTCCTTCGTGGAAATTTTGCTTCTATTTATCTTGTGACTCTTAATGAGTATTTGACGATTAAATCTTAGAGGGAGGCTAATAAAATGAATAGGAATATGTGTTTTAGACACGTGCTTTTCTTAACCCTTAACCTTTTTGCGAGAAAACGGTCTTAAAAGTGCCTACTATATATATATATATATATATATATATATATATATATATATATATATATATAAATAAATCAATGTACGAACAACATATGCAATCAATTTATAATTTTCGAAATTTTTTAAATTTTTTAAAAATACATTTTTGTGAAAAGCCAAGATTCAGGCTTATTTTGACTGAATGTTGGTTTTCCAGCAAGCATAGAAAATTTAAGAAATATGTCTTTTAAACATTAAAAGAGAATTTAATTAATCTTACGTTTAATATGAATGAAAATTAGTTAATTTTTCTTGTGTGGTAAATTTCAAAGCGTGAGATACAGAGACCAACGTGACAATCTGAACAGTAGTACCGAATTTCCTTCCTGCATCTCTCATTGTTTTCGTCTCTTCTGGAACATCAAACTTAAACGAACGAAATATTAAAAACTATATTTTAGCACAGAACACAAATCACGTGCATTCAGATGGGCAACGTGTAACGAAGTAACTGGGCGGGCTCTGGGCTAAGATTGCAAATCACATATCACAAGTACACGTATTCGATTAGTGCTACCTGGCTGAAAATAATTTGCATTTGCATTTAAAATAGACTATTACTGCCATCTGGTGTATAAAAGGAGAACTAAAATGACTTCCGGGCAAAAGAAATGAATTGGTTAATCGCTTTGTCGCGTTGCTATTGAACACCCTAGCCCGGCAATATTACGGGATGGAGAAATGGAGGTCGAAATACCATCCCGTCACTTTTATGGGAGCGAGAATTAAGAGGTTAATTAGTATTTGCCAATTAATTCTTAGAAGACGGTTAATAAAATGAAATGAAATATGGGTTTTATACACGTTTTTTTTTCTTAAACAACATGAACAAAAATTTGACACGAAACTGCATTTATAATCACAAAACCTCATACTAAATTTGATATATTTAAGCCATTGCATTTTTGAATTATCTTATTCACATGCTTTTGGATATACATACCGATAGGCATTCGATCCTTAATTGGATTTTATCCAAATTTGATAGGTGTCTGGTATATTTCTGAATGAAATTTGTTCAAAATTTCATATAAATTTATAAATTTAATTTTAAGACCATATACTAAATTTCACCTGTATAGCTGCAAGCAATTTTGCGTTATCTTTCTCACAGATAAGCAGTCATTTTCAAAAAAAAAGTTTTTTCTTGAATTCCGAGATCTCTGAAACATAAAGAGTCGTTAAAATCTAAAGATTAAATTTTTTCTTGACGATTATAATTTTTTTTCTAAACTTCGTATATAATAAAATAATAATAATAAAGATTCAAATGAAATCTGCTATGCATATTTCAATGTATCATATCAGAACATCATTTCTTGAACAGCCAAGCACCACGTGCTCGTGCGAGTTAAATTATATTTTTATTCACTTTTAATTGTTTCGTTGAATGAGTCCCTTTAGTATTCCAAACGACCCAAAAAACTTTGTCTCGCCTTCATTGTTTAAAAAAAATGTCGTATTTCCTATTTAATTCCTTTCATATGATCTCATGCTCAAAATGTCATTTTTCTAGGTTTTTATTTGCTTAGCCATTAACTTATGTTTTTTTTAATCCGAAATTTTGTAAATGTAATGGCAACGCGTTATTAAAAGCTGATTTTTAAATACTTTTACAGATAATAAAATTTCATTTTTTCACCTACGGTTTTTCTTATTTTTCGCCTACGGATTTTTGTTGTCACCCCAAATCTCATTCCCGAAATAACATCATGTTTTGACATAGTAATATAAAAACTTTAAAAAAAAAACTAAAATCAAAGAATTATTTAAAAAAAATAACTAAATAAATTCTCAAAAATAAATCACTTGATAAAATTTTTATTTTTCATCTACAAATTTGTGTTGACGTCAGAAAACCTCATTTCCAAATCAATATCACGTTCTGACTGGATAAAATACACAATATGCTGATTGTTATGCTTTAATTGTCATTCTTAAATTGTTTTTCTCACTTTTGGTAGAGGTAAAAATTTCCTATCGATAAATTTACCCATTGCTTTCATGAGAGTATACACTATTTCGGTAAAAGAATTTCTAATTAAGATAAATACTATTGTTTTTATAAATTCGTTGATTTCTTAAAATAACAGAATACAGCTCCGTTAATTGAATCAGAAACCCTATTTTGCAATGTGGTCTTGCGAGTTTCAATGATAGCCGAAGTAAAGGACTAAAGGATTTGTTTATGAAAGTAATTCACTTCCTTTTGTATTCAGAGTGAGTTCCTGGAAAAAGTTAGGTTAAAAGAATCGATTCATTATGTATTGTTTAGATTAGTGGAATAGTATTCATTTCTAGTTTGCTTAGTGAGTGAATCTAACTAAATGATTTGTATTTTCGTGACTTTTACCTAAACAAAACTTGTTAAGTCAATTTGTTAAGAGACGAAAATTGATTTGATCAAGGAAAATAAGTATAGAAATAGGATGAGTATTGTTTCCTGTTTTTTTTTACCGAATGATAACTCCAGCTGCCTTTATATACCAAAAACAAGTATGAAATCAAAGAAGGTCAAAGGGCTTTTTTGAAAGCGAAATTAAATCCCTAAAATGGGGGAAATCAATGTTTATAATTATTTTTTAAAAAAAGAACAGAGCATTTAGAATTTAGTTCTCCTTTCCGGCACACTACCTCAAACAGTTAAAAGTAGTAGATAACTTATTTAGATCTAAAGGTGTTTACAAGTTAAATTTTGTGAAGATTGCTCTAAAATTTGGATTATGTGGCTAGTTTATCAGCTGGAACTTTGCCCCACTAGATTTTTGAAGACTGGGTCTAAGTGAGCATTGAAGTAGTGAATCAGTGAAAGCTAAATGTTATTTTCTGTACAAAATCCTTCTATTCGTGACCAAGGCTTTTAATTACTACTTTATACCTCAAGGAATCAAATGATAGCAAGATATATTGAAATCAGTTGAATATACAGTTTTTAGAATCATCATTTTCATAATATCAAGATATAATTATTTGAAAACTAAATATTATTTCCTGTACCAAATCCTTCTATTTAATTTCAGAATTATCATTTCATGACATCATGTTATAATTATTTGAAAGCTAAATGTTATTTCCTGTACCTAATCCTTTTATTAGTGTCCAAAATAGGCTTTTAATTACTTCCTTATATCAAGGTACATGATAGCGAGATACATTAAAACCATTTGAAGATCCAGTTTTTAAACCATCATTGTTATAATATCACGGTATAGCGATCTGAAAGTTTAATGTTATTTCATATACCAAATCCTTCTACTGAAGTCCGAAATAGGATTTTACTTCCTTATGTCTAGGGAATATTAAATTTCAGCGAGATATATTAAAATATCCTGAATTTTAATTTTTATATGATGGTTGCTATAATCTCTTAATATAATTATCTTAAAGCTTAGAGCTATTTTCAAAGCTAACATTTCATTAAGTACAAAATATACTTTTAGTTGTTTCTTTATATCTCAAAGATATCATATGATAGCGAAATGTGTTAAAATAATTTGCAGATTCTATTTTTTGATTGTCATTTTCATAATCACAATATAATTATCTGAAAGATTAATGCTTTATTCTGTACCAAATCCTTCTACTAAAGTCTGAAATAGGATTTTACTCCCTTATATCTGGAGAATATTAAATTTTAGCGATATATATTAAAATCCTCTGAATATTCATTTTTATCTCATGGCTGCAATAATCTTTTAATATAGTTATCTTAAAGCTAAATTCTATTTTCTAAACTAACCATTCATTAGAGTTCAAAATAGACTTTTAAGTGTTTCTTTATATCTCAGAGATATCAAATGATAGTGAAATATATTAAAATCGTTTGGAAATCCTCTTTTTTATCTTCATTGTCATAATATCACGATATATTTATCTGAAAATGAAATGCTATTATCTGTACCAAATCCTTCTATTAGTGTCCAATATAAGCTTTTAATTGTAACCTTATTTCTTAAGGAATCAAATGATAGTGAGATACATTAAAACAGTTGAATATTCAGTTTTTAGAACAATCATTGCCATAATATCACGATATAATTATGTGAAAGCTAAATGTTATTTTCTGTACCAAATCCTTCTATTGGAGACCAAAATAGGTTTTTAATTTCTTTCTTATGTACCGAGGAATCAAATGATAGCGAGATATATCAGAATCAGTTGAAAATAAAACTTTAGAACCATCATTGTCACACTATCATAATATAAATATCTGAAAGATAAATGTTATTTTCTGTAACAAATCCAACTATTAGTGTCCAAAATAGGCTATTAATTACTTCCTTATATTATATAGAGGAATCACATGATAGCGAGATATATTTAAATCAGTTGAATATCCAGTTTTTAGCAGCATTATTGTCATATATCACGATATGATTATCTTAAAGCTGAACGTTATATCCTGTGCTTAATCCTTCTATTAGTGTTCGAAATAAGTTTTTAATTACTTCCTTATATCTCAAGGAATCATATCATAGCGAGATATGCTAAAATCAGTTAAAGACCCAGTTTTCAGAAACATTATTGTCATAATATCGCAATATAATTATCTGAAAGATAAATGTTTTTTTCTGTACCAATTCCTTCTATTAGTGTCCAAAATAGGCTTTCAATTACTTCCTTATATCTCATGGAATCAAATGGTAGCGAGATATATTAGAATCAGTTGAAGATACAGTTTTTAGAACCATCATTGTCATAATATCACTTTCTTATTATTTGAAAGCTTAATGTTTATCTCTGTACCAAATTCTTTTATTAGAGCCGAAAATATGCTTTTAATTACTTATTTATATTGTATAGAGAAATCACATGATAACGAGATATATTAAAAACAATTGAAGATCCAGTTTATAGAACCACCATTGTCATAATATCACGATATAATTACCTGAAAACTAAATTTATATTCTGAGCCGAATCCTTCTATTAGTGTCCAAAATAGGCTTTTAATTACTTCCTTATATCTCAAGAAATCAAATGACATCGATATATTAAAATACGACGAATATACAATTTTTAAAATCATCATTGTCATAATATCACGATATAATTATTTGAAAGCAAAATGTTTTTTTCGGTACCAAATCCTTCTATTGGTGCAAAATAAGGCGTTTAATTACTTTCTTATATCTCAAGAAATCAAATAGTAGCGAGATATATTAAAAACAGTTCAATAACCAGTTTTTTGAACCATCGTAGTCGTAATATCATAGTCTCTAAATGTTATTTTCTGTACCAAATACTTTTATTAGTGTCCAAAATACGCTTTTAATTACTTCCTTTAATTATATCAAGGAATGAAATGATAGCGAGATACAATAAAATCAGTTGAAGATCCAGTTTTTAGCACCACCATTGTCATAATATAACGATATAATTGTCTGAAAACTAAACGTTGTATTCTGAGCAAAATCTTTCTATTAGTGTCAAAAATAGACTTTTAATTATTTCCTTATAGCTCAAGGAATCAAAATATATCGGGCTATATTAAAATCAGTTAAATATCAAGTTTTTAGAACAATCATTGTCATAATATCACTATATATTTATCTGAGAGCTAAATGCTTTTTTCTGTACCAAATCCTTCTATTCTTCCTTATATCTCAAGGAATCAAATGACAGCGAGATATATTAAAATCAATTGAATATAAAATTTTTAGAACCATCTTTTTCATATTATCACGATATAATTATTTGAAAACTAAACGTTATATTCTATGCCAAATTCTTCTATGAGAGTAAAAAATAGGTTTTTAAGTTCTTTCCTATATTATCTCAAGGGATCAAATGGCAGCGAGATATATTGAAATCAGTTGATAATCCAGTTTTTAGAACCCTCATTGTCATAATATCCCGATATAATTATCTGAAAACTAAACATTATATTTTGCACTAAATTTTTCTATTAGTGGCCAAAATAGGCTTTTAATTATTTACTTATATTATATCAAGGAATCACATAATAGCGAGATATATTAAAATCATTTGGAGACCCAGTTTTTAGACAATCATTGCCATAACGACATAACTTCATTATTCTACAGCTAAATGCTTATCTTCCATTTCAAATCCTCCTATTAATATATGAAAGTCTTTTATTTGCTTTCCTGCATCTCATAAATATCAAATTATAGAGAGAGATATTAAAATCTTTTGATTATCCGTTTTTAGAACTTCACCATCATAATCTTACTTTATAATTGTCTAAACGCAGATTTTTTTTCTTTCAAATCTTACCATTGATATCCAAAATAGGTTTATAACTTCCTTATTTTTTTCCCACCATCAGATTAAAAAGTTTGTAAGAGATAAACTCGCATATGAACTTTAAGAATTGTAAGATTTAATTCACCAATGAATTACAAGTTATGTTTATTCGCTCATATATTTTTTACCAACGACTCTTATTGACGTAGAAACTTCCTCTAAACCAACATGTCTAATTAAGCTGAAGATTTGCCCTAGACTCTTTCTGCGTGCGATGACTTCTTGAATGCAGCGTAAAAGAAACGTCCTTAATTGAATCAAAAGCGTTCTTTGCCCTTTTCGGGGATCTCCACTCCTCAGGTGGGAGTCAGCGGACGTGAACGAATTAGTTTCTTTCAAAACATGTCATTCATGCGATTAGGTCTCTTTACTTTTTCATTAAAAGGCAAACTCAAAGGAAAGGGAATAAACCAGAAAAGGTTAAGTTCACCTTGTGCTA
Organism: Argiope argentata; assembly: GCA_026289955.1. Classification (NCBI taxonomy): domain Eukaryota; kingdom Metazoa; phylum Arthropoda; class Arachnida; order Araneae; family Araneidae; genus Argiope; species Argiope argentata. Next base: position 239,008 of record JAOUZG010023595.1, on the reverse strand, counting down.
TTTTGACTAGAGAAGTTTAATCTCTTGTTTGGGGTTTATTATTGAGAAAAGAGGGCTTGTTCCCTGTTTTTTAACTAACTGCATTTAATTTTCAGATTAAATAATTTTGTTATTTGTTCAAATGACTTTGAACAATCAAAGTTGCTTCTGCCTCTCATATAACAGACATTGTGGTAGTTTGTTTAATCATATAAAGAAAATATTATTACAAGCGGGCGAACGCCGCTGAAATCGCGGAAGGGAGAGTGATTGGCGACGGCGTCAAAAAGCTTGGCGCCAGCCGGGCTGGTTTGGCGAAAAGAATAGTCTGTCAGCCGCTGGATCTCTCTCGGTGATTTCCGAAGCTTCGCGGCTTTTCCTTCTGGCTATATAAGGGACGGGCTACCGCATTTGGAAGTTTTTCCCCTCTCGGAAGAGAAGTGTCTCGCTGGACTAGCGGATTCTTGCTCTTTATTAGTGAGCTGTGTTTACGTTTGCTGTTAACGTTGTGTTATTCAGCTCGCTGTGATTTACTGTTTGCTGAGCTATACGATATATTTTTTATAGTCTGTGTTTATTGTGCGTAAGGCTTGTATTTCCGCTGTAAGTGACTGTTGACTGCTGGATTGTGTTTACCTGAAGTTTTACTTTCTCAACTCATCCTGTAAATAGCTGTAAATAAATTTGTTTGAACTGTCCTCAAGTAAAGTCCATTCAATCCGAACCCGCTACGCTAAAAACATAGCAATATCTACAAAATGTTAGATCTTAACCCCTTAACGATCGGATAATATTCAAGAAAACGGTCATAAAAGTGTACGTTTTTTAATTTTAAAAAAGTGTAAGAATAACATATGCATAAATTTTTAATTTTCGATATTTTTTAGATTGAAATTTTAAAAAATTAAATTTTTAAGAAAAGCCAACATGCAGGCTTATTTTGACTGAATGTTGGTATTCCAGCAAACATGGAAAATTTTAAAAAATACGTTTTTTTAAACCTTAAAAGATAGTTTTATTAATCTTACGTCTAATAAAAATAAAGATTAGTTAGTATTTGTTGTTTGGTAAATTTCCAAGCATGAGATATAGAGGCTAATGTCACCATCTGAACAGTAATACCGAGTTTCCTTCCTGCCTCTCTTTTTGTTTTCGTCTCTTCTGGAACAACAAACTTTGCACTCCATAATGAACACAATACCAAAATAAATATATTTAAACATAGAACACAAACTACGCGTAATTAACTGGGCCACGTGTAACGAAGTAACTGGACGGGCTCTGGACTGACACTGCAAAAATATCTATCGCAAGTACACATATGCGATTAATGTTACCACCTGGTCGAAAAGAAACTGCAATTACATTTAAAATACACTATTACTGCCATCTGATGTATTAAATGAGAAATAAAATAATTTGTGGGTAATGAATTAATTTTAAACGTTTTTCGCGTTACTACTCAACACCCCAGCCTGCAAATAATAAGGGTGCGAGAAATGGAGGTCAAAACCTCAGCCCGTCATTTTCACGGGAGCCAGAGTCAAGAGGTTAATAAATGTGTTTGAATAAATAAGGATAGTTATTTGTTAAGAATGTGGTTAGATCGTTTTATGACAAAATAAGCATAAGTAACCCTGTTTTATCATGTAAAAAATGATGTTGCTTTGTTTTAGGACATTTAAAGACTCAAAAATCGTAGTCAGAAAATCGTTAGAAGTAATCGTGCGAAGAAGCTCAAAGAAGGAAACGGTAATCAACGCGAAAGCACGAGGGGAAGTTTAAAATGTTATTATTGCTATTGTTATTAGAATTATTGTATATATTAAGTGAAAAATTTTATCTATGTTTTCTTTCTACGTGTTAAAAAAAGTTTTGAACTTAAACGATCATAAGAAGAAAAATAAACCAACACATTTTCTAATAAGTGAATGATTGCACAATACAATAGTCACGTGATAATGCAAAATCAGTTTATACTGGTTTTAAAAGAAAATGGTTTTAACGAAGTAAACGATTGCACAATACAATAGTCACGTGATAATGTAAAAACAGTTTATACTGGTTTTAAACGAAACTACATATATATGTACATGACCTTTAGAAAAATTGTGTAGTTCTAACGATTTTGAGTTAGGGGGAGGATATCGTACAGTCACGTGATTGTTTCAAACCGGTTTAAACTGCTTTCTTATGAAAAAAAATTCTAACTTTTGGGGCAAAAATATTTTAGAACTTGGTTGATTTTCAGATAATCCAGTTAATTTGAAATTTGCAAAAACAAATTTCAGTATTTTATTTTGCATTGTATAAAGAGAGAAATAATATGATATTTCTCCCAAAATCGATGATCAAAATATTTAGAATATCGGTAAATTACTGGGAAACACGCTTATCTTCTTTTCAAACGGACATGAAAACGGTGGCAGAAATATTCTACAAACCAGCAGAATGAAATATAAAATATGATTTATCACCAAAATTGAAAATCTATATATAAAAATACTTCCCATAATTATTGATAAATTATTCTGTGTATTCCACCAATATTTAACAAGTAGAACTGAACGACAAAATAAGTTAGTTAATTGAATCTTTTAATCGGATTTCTTTATACTCAACACATAAATCAAAGTCACATTTTGGAGCACATTAGGAAAAACAATTGTTCCTAGATGTATACAAATTTAATAAAAAAGTGATATATATAGTAAAAGCATACGAAAAAGTCCAGGGGGAAAATATTCCAGGCAGTTTCTACCTTCAAGTTATATAGTTTTTCTTAAATTTTGGCATCACCCCTTATTTTAAAGGTAATCACTCTAATTTTATTATTTACTATCTCGTTGCCTATAAAAAGCCAGTTCTGAGATTTTTTCCAATATATTTGGCATAAGAAATACTTCAATAATTTATCTTAGTCATATCATTAAATATTTTAATTATATATGTTATATAATTAAGATATATTATATTTTATTTATACATGTTATATATCTAAGATATACTTGTAATCTGAACTTTATTTATGTTATTGTAAGTTTTAAAAATAGAAAAAGGATTCTTCAATAAAATTGAATCAATAGTTTAAAAAAGAAGAAAACATTAAAAAAAGATATTAAGAATTCATTCCTGAAAAAATACCTTTTATGGAAAAGGATAATACATTTGGTTTAGGATATATAAATATTTCTTGGGAGGGGTTTAAACCAATTAGTACAGAAGTTTACTATAAGAAATTAAACAAAGTTAACTTTTAACCAAATACTTATTGGTTTCATTTACACTTGTATTCGTTTTACTGGTGTTTAATTTTAGAAAATATTTCAGAATGTTATATAATTTTTATATTAATAAGAGATATGTTATATTTATGACAGAATATATTACAAGATTGTTTTTGTATATCACTAATTGTATTATTGTTCAAGTTAATTAAACAAAAAAAGGATAGGAAATCAATTGTTTTTCTCTTTTATTTTAGGTGACTGCTTATGAAGATTCGAAATAGAAATATGTTCAGATTGAGATTTTAAGTGCCAGGAGTTCCAATTTGTGTAAGTAATAAATAATTTGAAATAACATCGCAGAATTTTATATTCTAGACTTTACTTTTAAAATGACGATTGAGTAATCTTTAAAAAAATTACCAAAAGCAATTTTTTATTTGGATTAAAATAGCGCCGTAATCTTAATTCTATTTAATATGTTGGCTTTAAAGTAATAAATGAATGATGTCAATATGCTTTTGTATTTTATGGAAACATACTTAAATAACAATCAGAAAAAATCGCAACTACATTTAGATATTATGAATTAAATATTTTGACAAAAAATAAATACTTTGTAAAAAATAAACATTTATTTTATGAAAAAATAAATACCTTCGACACTGTACATTATGGCCTTTGACCCTAACAGAAAAAATATTCTTATCTAAAATATACTAATTCCACAAAAATAGTTCAGTAAGATAATGGGATTTTTTTCTCTGCTCATTATTTTTACAAGGCTTGTTTAAATAAAAAGGTTCGAAACGACTCTGTGGGGATATTAAAACTTTATTCAAAATATACACCACATAGGGTAAAAATGCTTCCTTTTAACCCTTTGCTGTCCGACGTCGAGTGTGACTTGACATTTAAGACTGCGAATCATTTTGACTTTTTATTTAATTATTTTTCTAATTTAATTGTTAAAAACGTCTACATAATGGTTGAGAGATGTAGATTAATTTTTCAGACACTTATTATTGAGTTCATTTCTGGCGTCTTTATCGTAATTGTAATTTTCATTCCATGTTTATCTAGCATTTCAATAAGAATTACAAATTTCCTTATAGTTTATAAACATATTATATAAAATATTTAAGTATTAAACACTACTAGTTTTTTCGTATAAACAGTAGTTATAAACATTCCAATATCGGTCTAAGGCTCTTTATTTGTCCACATTATATTGTATTTTATCCTTCAGAACTTTCGGAGAAATAAATCTATTTATCAATAAACTCGTTGATAGACCCTGAAGAAAATAACCACTCCCCCCATACCACTCGTCAGATTAAAAATACAAGACTGCAACTCGAAAATCCGGTAAACTTTCCAATTCTCTGGTTTACCAATCCTGACAAGTTCCTATCAAAGCTCACCTCGAGAAATTCCGAAAGAAAAGCAATACTTAAACAAGGGAAACGCCCTACCAAAGCAAACCATTTATTTGACAAGGGGAAATATTGGTCTTGCTGAAATAGAGACGAAGAAAAAGCAAAACTCGCTTTTATAGAGGTAAATAAAAAATGCAGGCAATCTTCTTCAATACGTTGGCGTTTTCCTCGAGAAATCTTACACAGGAAGAGACGTGAGCTGTTAAAATGAATATAAACGTCGAAAAAAGTATTTTTCTTTGTATATTTATGAGTATATTCTCGTCCGTTGTATTTATATATGATTCTTTTATTTATGCCGAAAGAAACACCTGGTGGCCGTTTGGAGTGGGCTCGAACAAATATTTGGTCTTTATTTCTTCGTTTCTTGCCACCTATGTTTTATGTTTATATAAATGTTTAAGCAAAAGTGACGAGATTTATGGCGATATATGTATATATCAAGAAATCTCAGTTATATTTGTGTGAAAACACATATTTTACATGTCATGTTTCCAAAATCATATTTTTCAGTTTTGCTACGTAGTTTAGATTTGATTACTATTTCTTCGACTTCAAGTCACTTCAATATCCTAAGGTTATAAATTTCATTTTATTTTTTAAGCTGACATCAATATGTCGCAAGTGAGACTTTATTTTCAAAAAGAACTGCTATGCAAATGAACCAGTTTCAGGTTTATTTTCTTTATCTATTTCAATATTTCTAAAGTAGATCTAGTACAATTTTCATTTGCCTTTTTCTAAATTTTATTGCACATATATTTTTCTTTTCTTTCTTTTTATTAGGCATGTAGGCATGGAATTTTTTAAAAACTTTTTTTAACGATATCATGAGTTAAATTTATTATTCTTGTAAAGTTTTATATTTTCTTTCTCCTTTTACTTGTTATATGGATTTCATAAAATTGTGCATATAAGTGCCTAAAGTATTTATTAGATACGTCGAAAAATTTCATGAACATAGTTATTTTTATTATTTTCGTTTATATCCATTTTTTTTAAGTTTTGGTTTGGCAATTATTATTTCAGTTCTTGTGTACTTCATTTTTTTTGCAAATATTTCTGGGATTATTTTATTAATTCCACTTTCAGTGGATCTATGTAACTACATAAATATTTATTCCTTCGAATCAGTCAGGCCATGTATATGTATACTTGGCCATGTATATGTATACTTGGCCATGTATATGTATAGTAAAAAAAAGATACTTGTTAATTTTTTATGGCTTGTCTGTTTATAAATCGCCAAAAAATTCAAACAGTCGCCAATTTGGTCAATTTGCTAACATTGGACTGAAACTGGTTTTACATTCTTCTATAAAACTTAATGATTTAAATAAACCGAGTTTAATGTTTCGAAATAATCGATTAACGTTACAATAATCGATTTATTGGTTCCAAATGCATCTAAAATTTAATATTTCTGAAAAACGATAGAAATGCCTAACTCTTCGAAAGTAGTAGAGATATTTGCCATTATAACTACAAATGATGTTGAAGCATGCCACATGATCTGGAGAAAGTAGTGAAAGCCATTATGGCATATTCAAAACATCGAAGATGTTTGACTTTAAAAACATTGTTAAAAGCCAATAATTACCTGAAATTAGTTTTTAAATTTTCAATAAACATTTCAAATTAGAGCTTACCTGAACTGCAGCATTTCGAGTCCTGTTGTCTACTGGGGGTTGTCACATAGAATAGTATGGTAGTAAATCTGTAGCTACTGAGAGGATACAGTGGAGAATTTCAGCCGTTTTGTGTACTGTGGTCAATTTCTAAATGTGGGCTACTTTCTGTAGTAATGTGCCGTGTGGTTAGTCTCGATTGTGCTTTTTTGTTATCTTCGTGTTAATGTCTTCTTGTCAAACAAACAACGTTGTTGTTTTCTACCGAGGCCTGCTGAGTGTCTTCCCGTCATACGCTCCCTACAAGTCAACCCGGTGGTCCGTTACAGTATTAAAGAATGATGTTTTCTTAGTTTATAATAGATATAAACTAATTCAATAGAAAGTGATAATCAGAAACGAGTAATGCGGCAGTTAGCTTGTTCTTTTAATGCAATATTATACATCAGATGATAATTGTCGGAATTTATGCGAAATGTTTTATATAGCTTTCAGATAAAACAACAATTACCACGGTTTCCCAAATAAAATTTTCTACACACCATATTGCATTCGTTCCATTCTCTTAATTCTCTCTGTAAGAAATACAGCCACTAACACTTTATTTAGTGTAATAAACAAAACCACTGACAACACTATTTACTTGTTAAGCTTCGGTCAACACATTTCGGATGTTATCTCATTTAACACGCCTTTTCCATCTCAGACTTCCCATTTAGCTGTCTGGAGTTTTCGAATAAATTGCTGAGTCAAATTTCCGAGTCGTTGAATGACTATCCTACGTGTTTTAGAGAAGGTTATAAGCCATACAAAATATGTAATTCAGGATATGGTTTAAAATATTGGTATAAAAAGAAAATTGTTAGTAAAATAATAATAAAAAATTGTAGTATTTGATAACTTATTTACAATTTTTTTAACCTATCATTCCTTCTAGAATTTCAGGGAGTGGTGTTACTTCTTGACTACCTAATAAGAACGTCACAACCCTTTGTAGGGGAATACAAATAGAGAATACTCATAGAGAATGATAAAGCGATTAAATTTGCTGTAATTGTAGAGGAAATTAAACTCTGTCACAATGAGATAAATCTCTAAATGTTATTAATTATTTACAAGAGATTCTAATGATATATTGAGTCTATAATTATACATGTATTTTGAATAGAGATAATTCTAATCTTTTGATATTTAAACTGATTGCTTTATGGAAATTTGAATAGATGTATTCTTTAAAAACGTCCGATTCTGAACCCCACCATCGTCCATATTGAAAAAAAAATTCGCCAATTAGTGTTCGGACTCTTTCCAAAACTGATTGTCTTGGGGAGATCTAAAACAATAAAAATTGCTGATTTTCCTAAATTAATAAATTTAAAGTTTTATAATTCGATCAGATTTGATTTCAGAAGATTGATGATGTTAGCTTGTCAAAATAGTTTTACTGAATATAATTTATTGGACCGAAGGACTACATAAAATGTAGCTTTCATAATTTTTTTCAGAAGTTCATTTGAAAGAAATATTGAGTTTATGATAAACGAGACATTTTTTTCAAAATAATTTTTTTTGAATTCAGTAGCACATTTAAAATTTCAATGATGAAGGATTTGATTTTTTAAATGTTTTCAGGCACTTAAAAAAATTGATTTCATTAATAGAAGCTTGTATTGTTTGAAGTTTTATTACTTTCATTTCGATTTCAAGATCAAATTTTGCGATAGGTGACAAAAAATTAGTGAGATAAACAATACAATGGCTACACTTTGTAAGGCCTTTAATATTAATACTCAATCTTATAAAATAGTTTGACTTTCAGAATCTAAAGCTTCCAAATATTCTTCTGAAGATGCTATTACAAAACAAATTTATGTGTAATATTTAAAATTTTAAAAAGTATAAATCCAAATTAAGCAACTAGCTGACAGAGGCGTTTAGTATGTGGTGAAGTTTGTGGTCTATCCTAAAGATATTAAATCGGGGAACCAAATTTTTATAAATGTCTTTGTTTTGTAGCTATCATACTAATTTTATTTGAATAGGGTGACAGAGGATACCACACCAAAAGGAATTTTTTCAGAATTTCATTAAAATATAAAAATTTGGTTTTAAGCCTGAAAATCAAATTTTAACCATCTAGCTCAAATCAATTTTGAGTCCTCTTTGTCACAGATAGAAGGACAGATATTTTTCAAAAATGTGTTTTTTGGATTCTGGGAGTTTTAAAGCGTAGATATTTGTCAAAATATGGATTTCAAATTTTTTGATCCTTAATATATATTTTTTAATACTTCATATACAAGAAATTAAAAATCTTGTTCTAATCATTTTTGAGTCCTCTTTGTCGCAGACAGAAGGACGGACATTTTCCAAAAATGTTTTTTTTTTGGACTCTGGGAGGTTTAAAGCGTGGATATTTGCCAAAATATGAATTTAATTTTTTTGACGTTTACTATATTAACTCTCAAATACAAGAAATTAAAAATGCTTCTTTATTAGCATTTTCTCTTTCCTTGAATTTTGGCGCAGAAATTTTCGGGATAAAATATTTTGTGCGGTGGATTGATTTCCAACCCATATAATATGTTAGATCTAATATTTTGCATATGCGATCGATGTAAAAGTTTATCCAAAATTTATAACAGTGCTTGGAAAGGCCTAAAACATAAGAAGTTAGTTTTCTGAAACATATAATAACCTTTACAAGTAATGAAATTAAAAAAAAAACTCATTATATTTAATGAGGCCCCATTATACAAAATATCTGTAAATTTCTGTCGACAAATTGTATGTTTTGGAAATGAAAGTTAAAAATGGCCTTTGTTAGTAGCACGTATACAAGCAAGCGTTATTCATATTCGTATAAATAAGGTAAGTTGTTAGGGCTTTAAAAATTCTGGAAATACTTTATTTTAAACCCAGTAGTTATTTAATTGCTACTTTTGAGTGCAGTACTTCAATTTATCTAAATCTAGACAAATTGCAGTTAAAGAAAAAGAATTCAACGTGAAGTGTTGGAATTCTAATGGGAAAAGTAACAATTTATGAGCGCCATTTAACAAGAAACCGAATTTAATGGCAACACCAAAACACTTGAAAATATTCAATTACAGCCAGGCAGATATTTAAAGTACTTTTAACTTAATGTTGTTTTCAAATATTCAGACAGTTAAAAGTAATAGTCGGTTTTAATTGAAAAAAAAAGATGCATACTATGGGAATTTTATACATAGTGAAACATATTACATTTCCTTTTCAGTAACTTTTGAAAAATTAGGCAGATAGATACGGTTAAGAATTAACTTTTTAAAAAGTTTTAGTAATTCTATAGTAAGATAAAATGTAATTATTCTGTTTTAGACAGTAATTAACATATTCTACATTTTGAGAATTTCATAGGGTTTGTATCTTCTTTTTTTAAATTTATATATATCTATTCCATGCATTTGGCTTGATAGTTAGATGTATCTGAACAAAAATAAATACTTACTAAATTTTCTATAGATTGTTAATATAAAATCCAATTAAAAGTTTTAAAAGACTTCATTTAGTGAAACTTTCATTATCCAGGTTTGGCCTGAAATATTTAAAAGCAGTACAGGAAAGCATAAAGAACAAACCACTCACCTTCACACGAGGAGCAGTTATTTTTATCTGACTAATTTATTTTTGAAGCAATGGTATTTTTTCTGAGGTAATTTTCTTTTCCAACTTTTGCTTTATAATTTAAATGTATTGGTAAAAAATTTTAAAATCTTTGAACTATATTCCCTTCTGCTAAAAATCAAACATAATTTGTTATAAACATCCTCTTTAGATACTCATAAAACCAAAAGAAATCAACACGAAATATTCTCAAAAGGTATAAAACATAAGAAAAAAAAAGATATTTATTGGTTGAGATAGCCTGGTTGGATTCACATCTTTTAGGCAACAAGTTCGAACCCACCAACCAAAGACTTTCCGTGTGTGTTGTGACTGGCGCTCGTTAAACCTGTCGTGGTCACAAAAACGCCCATGTCAAAAGTAACACAACTGAGGGTATTGGGTGAGATGATTGTTCTCTTTTCCAGATCTAATTAACGATCTGTCAATGAATGAATGTAAAGGATGAATGAAGTCTACCCTGTAATAAAGGTTTGCGACGTGTGTGAGCAAGAAGTCAGATTTTTGCCCTCAGGGGTCCATACCCTCAGAGGTTACAGCAGCCCTCCTCCCGTTGAAAAGCGGAACACGAGAGCAACAACAATAAATATATATTTCAATCGATAAATCAGATAGTAATGATGATGATGATGTCGTGTCTGCTTTTTTTTTTACCGCGGAAAGAGGGGTGCAGTAGCTTCTGAGGGTAAGAACCCCTGAGCACCCGAGGGCAGAAGTCTGACTTCTAGCTCAAATGAAGATGAAACACACATAAGCTTGCACAGTCCCTTTTTACAGGGGGGCACATTCACACATCTCACAGATAGCACACACAAGAACAACCATGCCCGAACCGGGACTCGAACCCGGGACCTCTAGAACACGAGGCAGACGCGCT
>JAOUZG010023595.1:180382-193192 GCA_026289955.1 Argiope argentata | reverse complement strand
TATATATGAGATGCTAGTGCAGATAATAAAATTTTTGTTTTCCGCCTACGGATTTTTGTTGACTCCAAAAATCTGATTCCGAATACAACATCATGTTCTGACATAATAAAAATTCTGTAATTTGATGAGCATGTAAGATACGTCAAGGTATTCTAAGGGGTTAAAAGAATCCCATAGCAACTCCTGCTGTAAAGCTTTGTATAAGTAAGTCGATAATGAATATATTTCAATTCACTCTCAAACAAAAATATTTATAACTTATATTAAAAATACCCGCTTTCATTGCAAATAATAGAAAATTATTGAATAAATATATAAATAAAACCCATATTGGAGAAATCATTCAACCACATTTTCAAAACACTCCCTTTTTAAACAAACGTCATTTCCCTTCAATTTCTACAATCTGTCAATACCACACGAAAAGAGATGCTATTAATGTATCGATAAAACAATGGCACTGGAGCATAACGCCACTCGTTATCAGTGAAACTGACACTCCTGATTCCCTCTCTGTTCCTGCTGTGAACTTATTACCCACTTCCGCACCTGGGGAGAAATAATTGCCTCAGCATTGATTAGTCTTTCCTGGTGCACACATCGAGTTCTGATTGGTCGGACACTCGCTACCTTTGGGGATTTAAATTTAATCAGAAATCGGAAACCTCGAATTTATGTTCCTGGAATGTGTGGGTGGCAGAGTGGAAACAATGAAGATTTTCGAGCCATCTGACTGAGATTCATGATCAGTGATCTTGCGAGATCTATTTGGGGAAATTCAGCGGAACTGGTGTAATTTGGTGGCGTCGTATTTTTCTTGTCGCAGTTCGGTGAATCGTTATTAAGGTATCCGAATGCGTTGTAAAGGCACTTTTTCCAGAAAAAAAACTACAAACTTCTTATATTTTCATGTAGATTTTGTCTTTAATATATGCATGAAAGAATTATAAATCGGAAGTGCAAGTACTTTTAATAAATGTTTATTTTACATTTATCATAGTTTAGTTTGGTTTAGTTTTATTAGCTGATCATATTTAGTCTGGTTTAATTTTACTGTCAGAATATGATGTTGGTTTTGGGATGAGGTTTTTGGCAGCAACAAAAATCCATAGACGAAAAATAGAGCATTGCATTTACAAAAGCTGCGATTAAAAATATAAGTTAATGACTAAACGAATAAAACCTAAAAAATGTCATTTTGAGCTTCTTTAGTTTTTTTTTTTGGTTTTCAAAAAATAGTTCCTTGTTTTTGTATTTTAATGCTGAAATTCTTTCCGTTTTTAGTAACATTTCATCACTAACTTTAAGGAATGCATTTTGGGAATGAGAAATAGCTTCAGATATGGAGTTATTTATATCAATTTTATTTTTTATCATGTATTAAAAATTGAAATTTTATTATCTACACGAGCATCTCAACATATCATCTTTAATAACGCGTTGCCGTTGCATTTACAAAAGCTCTGATTAAAAAATTAAGTTAATGACGACAACAAATAAATGTTAGAAAAAATGTCATCTTGAGCAGGTGATTATATGAAATGAAATAAATAGGAAATGTTATATTTTTTTAAAACCATAAATGCGAGACAAAGTTTTTTATGATCGTTTGCAATACTAAAGTGACTCATTCAATGAAACGATTAAAATGAATAAACATATAGTGTAACCTGCATCAGAACGTGCTGCTTGACCGTTCAAAAAATGATGTTCCGACATGATACATTGAAATTTGCATAGCAAAAAACTTTTATCTTTTTAATTTAATTAATCGTCTTCAAAATAATAAATAGGGACCATGGTGGTAAGGTCTCGGCTAGTTAGCCGTTGGGTTTATTTCTAGAGACCCGATTCCAACGGGTCACTTGCTCCTTAAATCTTTAATGGTCAAACGTCCTGCTTCTGGTGTGGAGAGGTGTGCCAACTCAGGGTCGTCCTTATCATTTGACTGCTGTTCAAAATTACGTTCTCCGTCCCAAAATAAACCTAGTTTTTTTTACAACGGGCCATTAAAATAACTAAACCAAATAGCAGAAACTAAATTTGGATTTAAATGCCAAAGTTGTAAAAAGGCACCTTCACAATTAATTTAAAATATATGATACATTTTGATTGAAACAATATTGAGAAAAATGGAAATATTATGCTTTTTGAATATGACTATTTTATTAGCTTTCGCGAGACTAAATAAAAATATTTATTAGATTTTTTTCAGTTAAACATTAAAAATATGTTATACATTTTGATTCAAACAATATGGAGAAAAATGGCAAAATGATGCATATTGAATATGAATAATTTATCAGCTTTTGCGAAACTAAATAAAAATATTTATTAGATTTTTTTCAGTTTAACATTTATAATATATAAGTATGTTTAAAGACATTGGATTTATTTTTACTATGACAATATTTCTAGCATTTTCGAATTCATCTAAAATGAAAGATGAAAAAATTGTGTGTTCAAATTTTACGCACAATTTTTGAAGCAATTCAAGTATACAGTAAAAACAATATCGTATCACAATGCATTAGATTAGAATTTTAAATATCTTTTGTTTGCCTTGATACTATATATCAGAAACAGCTTGAATTTAATTTTCATATCAATGGATTAATAATTAATTTAACTAAATCAGTGAGATAACTAAATTAAATCATTAGAACAAGTAAATTGAATTTTTTTTTAATTATCGGTCAAGGAAAAATATAATTTTGATAATGAATTCTTTATAATCATATGTCTTTGGTCATCTTCAAATATGTTTGTATAAATAGATATTTTTTAATCTAATTAAATATTGTCTGAATAATATAAAATTGTAATCACTTTCAAACTCAATTCAAAAAGAAAAATAAATTCATAAATTTTACGTTACAAAGGTAATACACATTTTAAATAAACCCTAGAGAATATCTGAACCACTATGACACAACTGTAAGATATAAAAATACAAATTCGCTTGATGCATATTATTCACATTTTTATTTTAACAAAAGACGGATTTTTATAAACGACATTCTTCATAGGTATTTGCAAACATATTCAGGATTTATAGACTGTTTGAAAGTCAGTAGGCCAAAGCATAATATATTTCAGGCTTGTTACTAAATATCCTGCAGGCCTGTCATCCCTTGAAGATTTAGATCCGTTGCATAGTAGTGGAAATGGCATTTTTATTGTCATTTTCTGCGAATACATAACTCTAGGAATCACAGATTTTTGAGTAAAATGTATTGAATGAAAAATGTAAAAATTTATTTAGTAAAAAAGTGTATTTTACTATTTATTTGAAAGGAGAAGAGAGTAAAATCAAAATAAAATATGATCACGAGCTCCTGCAAGATAAAGAATATTGTAACAAAATATATTTTTCACTGATGATTAAAACATTTGGAAACTTTCAATAACTTCGCCCTTTTGTGTGATGCATATTTAATATATTTTTAATGCCGAACTAATAATGATTCATCAAGCCTTTTCCGATATTTTTTTTCTAGAATGCAGTGCCAAAGGTCGTTCAAATAAATTTTAAAATTTTCTCCCTGGTTATTCAGTGCCCATGAGTTGAATTTCACAGTATTTATTTATTATAATATCCATAATATATTAATTAAAAGTATTTATTTGTTATCATAAATATAATTTTATATAATAATCTTTCTTCCATAATTATATATAGAATTTTTTTGTTTCATTGTTGTTGTTTCTAGTGACACTTGCTATGGGCAAGCTCACTTCTTCTCTTGTGTACAGCCAACCACCCCGCCACCACTGAACGTAGCATTATCGATAGGATTTGTTGTGGCCGACTGTGGGCATTAGCAATGTCCACCCTTACATTTATCGAATTCGTCAAACTGATGATCTCTTCGAGATAATTGACCCCAAAGTGGTCAAGTACTGACCACCTCCTCCTCTACAAATTCTCAAACAGTTGGCAAAAATCTGACAATTTTAGACATTATGTCCTTCAGAGTCCTAAGATTACTTGGTACCATCAGTACTGAGCTCAAGTCATTATTTTCAACTTACAGATGTTTTCTACGTTCGGAGATTTTTGTGCATCCCTTTAAATAGCGGTAAACAGTACCGATTCCTCCACAAATTTATTATCGTTCATTATTACACATCTTTGGAAATATGCAGGGAATCTTCCATGTCTTGATATAATTTGGATTACCAGTGGATGGTATCTTCTTATTTTCATTTCTGGATTAGGAATAAAATCGTAAGTTACTCTTCCTTTTTCGGACATATACCATCTGTCAAACCATTGTAGCTTAATTTCTTCTCTCAATTCCCATTTTAAGACACCATTTGATTTCAGGACAATTATATCCACACTCTCTTTCTGTGCCTCCATCTTTTCATATTGATCCGCCTTTTCATTACGATATATCCCAATATGGGCCTTAACCCAACTCAACTCTATCCACTCTTTAAGTTTTACTCTTTTTATCTATTTTTTAATCTTTGATATTTCCCTATTATAACTGGGTAAGCTCGCAGGAGTAGTCAGCGAGTTAAGCCTTATCAACTTCTCTTGTTTGTAGTAACGCCAAATAGGGCCAGTAATATTGCTATTGCTACTTACTCGTCACATTCGCTTGCACAGCCCCTTTTTACAGGGGGGTGAGGCACATTCACAATCAACCCCTTAACACCCAGATCACGGGGAAGGCGTGCTCCCCTATGCCAGGTTTCCCACTTTTTTATTTTAATATTTTATTTTAAATGTGAGGTAAAACAGAAAAACGAAAAAAAAATGTTTATGTTTTGGTATACGAAGTTAAGAAAAGGTGAACAGAGTTTAGTGCAGGATTTTTATATCAAATTTGTAGATTTCGATCAAACCATGAGCGGAAACCTAATCTGGCTATTGAATATAAATTATCTAGGTAACCTGGAAACATAAAGAGTTAGTATTTATAGATTACAAGGCTGGTTTATTTTGTAGGTGATTTGCGGATAGCGCTAGGCCCGAACTCCCAATCTTATGGTTAGTAACCGAGTAACATACCGATCAAGCAACAAGGACCTTTCAGCTTGAAGGATATTAACTGGCGTATATAGAAATCGCCACAGAGTATCCCCCCCAATGAGTTAGGCGAACGATACTTATGTGAAGTGTTGGTGAAGTTAACAATTGTCGTATTTAATGTGCGTCTAGAGCTATTAGTCGCCGATAGAGGGCACCACGACAGTTGAACGAAGCTATGTGCGAAGGTGGCGTTTTATCCAAGGTCGGTCGTCGGGTTCACCATTGTAGGTGATTAGTGGATAGCTCTAGGCCCGAAACTCCCAATCTTATGGTTAGTAGCCGAGTATCAAACAGATCGAGCAAAAGGGACCTTTCAGCTTGAAGGATATTAATTGGCTTATATAGCAATCACCACAATTTATTAGATTTCGCAGAACATTATTTATTAATTCCTGAAAAAAATAAACTTCATAAAAAGTTAATACAACGCAAGCCGAAGTACTCTCTCTAAAACTTTCTGAGTTTTTCTAAAAAATTGCTATCGTCTAATCTTTCCTGAAAAAAAATGTGTGTCTTGGTTGGGGGAAGAGATTTCTAGCATTACATTGGCCTGCAATAATTATGAAATAGAGTTTTTTAGCATGAATCTAGTTTTTGCTAAATTTATCTCACTATTTTTGGAAGATTAATCCCCGGTATGGGATTAAGTTTATAGAGAACAATTACAGTTAGATTAACCTTATGAATTTTTAGGGAATCATTTAATACACCTCGCATTTTATTCATAAATCCTTTCATCGCCTCTCAAGCAACTATTTTTTATTCCTTTATATTTTCAATCATACTGTACATTATCATGTTCATCCACCCATTTTTGTTGTTCTCCAGTTTACTGCATTCTAGTTTTATCATTTATCGTTGTATTTCATATTTTTGTATTTTGTTGGTTTCTTTCAAATTGATTGCTTTGTAATTTTTTAATAAAGTTTACTTACACCTATACCAAACGAGAAAGGGCCCATATGAGCATAGAAATGGACGTGTTATGCCGTTTAGTGTAAAGGTATATGTAGTGTATAAGGTAGGGTAAAGTGCATGTATCTAAGTCGTACTCTTGGCCCTAGATGGCGCTACTTGTAAAACAAGAAAGGTATATATCCGGCTTAAAATCTTCTGATGAATCAACGGGACTTGTCCATGGAAAGTGCCATAAGTAACAACAACAGCAGTGTTAAAGTATTCACTTAATAATATATGGAAATCGAATTTTGGTTTTTGATGCATTCTTTCGAACCAATTGAAAACAAAATTGTATACAGAACTAAAGTGTAATGGCAAAATCACGCGTCAGAGCTGATATATGCATCTCAGTACATTTTAAATTTATTGAAGTTGCGTGATTATAAATGCAATGACTAACTAAATGAACCCTATTTATAATTTCACAAATTCCCGTATTTTTTATAGTAAAAATAAGAGACAGATTTGGTTCATTAAGTCTTATTTGTCGCACTTCTATTCATGAAAATTATGCCGTTGTTGCTTCTAAAGACATTTGCCATGGACAAACTTCACTGAGGCGTCAGCGAATTTTAAGCCGAAAAGCGCGTATCTTGTTTTAAAGTAACACCGACTAGGGTCAAGAATATGAAGCTACTCACTCATCGGATTCGCTTGCACAGCCTCTTTTTATAGGGAGGCACATTCATACACCTTACGGGTAGAACACAGAAGAACAATCATACCCGAACAGGGACTCGAACCTGGGAGACCGAGATCACGGAGAAGACGAAGTGCCATTCCGCCAGGACGCCGGCTTGCAATAGTTTAGATTGAAAAATACTTAACCCTTGACAGATTTGGTTTCAAATTCAATACGAATCTACACTTTTTACATTTAATCTCTGAGATAGATTTTTATCCTTATAGGTATTTTTGTTTTAAAAATAACAGGTTAAAAACAACCGGGAGGATTAGAATAAAAAAAAAGCGAAATCATCCCTTTATACCGGCATAAAATAGGGCCAATTTTTAGGGATGATTCTCAGCAATATGAGACTCCTCTAGTAGCCACAGTGACCTCCTGGTAAAATTACGGCTTCGGAACTGGAGGGTTTCAGGTATGATACTCGATGCCACCGAAAAACGGTGGTGTAAGCGGGTCAGGTGAACGATAAATCCACAACGACCAAACGTCCTCCCGTTGGTGTGGTGTGGAGAGGGGATGGCAGCTCAGGTGTCGTCGCCGTCATCTGACAGCGGTTCAAAATTACAAGGTCCATCCCCCAAAAAACCCCTAATGTTTGTTGCTTTAAAAAAAACGTTAGTATAACTAAACCAAAACCAAACCCTTAAAATAGATTTCATTCGAAATTTAAAAGAAATCTACAAATCTGGTATAAACACCATATACCAAGCAATATATGCCTTCCTCAAAGAATTTATCGTGTTCACTGACCGAAAATTAAGCAAATATACAGTAGACATAATATAAATATGGGTGTATTTACAGAAAAGTTAAATGTTGAGATTTGTTAAAATCTGGAGTTTCATTTTTTGACGATTGAAAAATTTTCTTCATACTTCGTTTACGAGAAAGTAATAAACATACAGAAACGAGATATATTGGTAACAATAATATTAATTATAATTGTGGAATGATATATAATCACGGAAATCATGATGAATGAAAGAAACCCTCAAAATAAAGTTTTAAAGCTATAATTAATTATATCTATAGAATTAAATACAATAATTGGAAAAATGATGAATGAAAAATGCCTTTAGAATAAAGTTTTAAATCTACAAAAATTATAATTGCAGAATTAAATACAATTATTGAAAAAAATGATGTATGAAAAAGGGTTTTATAATAAAGTTTTAAATCTACAATTAATTATAATTGTAGAATTAAATACATTTGTTGAAAAGATGATGAATGAAAAATGGCTTCAGAAAAAAGTTTGAAAACTACAGTTAATATTAATTGCATGATGAAATATCATGATGAATGAAAAAAAAATATTTTTAAAAAAGTTTTAAAAGCTTCAGAATAAAGTTAGAAAACTACAGTTAATTTTAATTGTAGAATGAAGTATAAGAAAAAAATATTTCAGAAAGCCAATCAATGAAGATTTCATTCGTTGATTATTTTATCTACCTTGCTAATGAAATTAAGTTTTTTCAAATAAGAAAAAAAATGATTTTTTTTTACCAGAAAAATTTTTGTAAAAAATTTGAAGCTTCTCGGCATCAAAACATCAAAAAGAAATAAAAAAATTACTTACAGTAAAAAAAGGAGGCGTTCCTAATAATCTGGAAAGACAAATTGTTATTTCTTTAAAATTGAGTTATAAACTTCTTTTTCAATTCATTATACTTCTCTTCAAAACAGAAGGTATTTTTTAAAAGTAAAATAAAATATATTAAGAAAATCAAATCAAAATAAAGGCTTTATATCACCAACTGACCTTAAAAAGTCTGCTTCCATTTTCCAGTTGGAGATTAGACAATTCTAAGAATTTTAAAAATAGGAAAGACTATTTTATTTTATTTGCCAGGCGCTCTGAGATGCCGAACAAGCACAACGAGAGATACACACACAGAAAAGATTGTTTTTTCCTTAAAAAATGAAGCTCTCCAGAATAGACTCGATATAAAAAAAATCCTCTAATACAATTGCTTTTTTTATTTTTTATTCGTGTATTTTTGTATGGAATAAAATCTTTCGAAACAGAAGGTTTTCTATAGACATGATGCTCCTAAAATCTCTGTAGAAGAAGCACAAGAACGAAAGAAACTGAAAAAATGAAAGAAAAAGAAACTTATGTTTTTATACTAAGGATATAAAAGCATGTCAATTCGTCGATCAAAATATGTTTGAAAGTAAAGAGAGGGTTTTATTATAGCAAAAGATTTCTCTATTTTATATATAAATAAAAGGAGAATTTAATCTTTACTTCATATGGCTTATTTCTTCAAGGGAAACTTATTTTTCTTGTCCTAAAAATACCCATTGAAGAAAAATATTTTTAGAAGATCATTCTAGAATATATAAACGAATATCATCATAACTTGTAAATACTGCTTGAATGCAGGAAGAATATCCTAACTGTAAATAATGCATCGATGAAAAAACCTTTTTCAAAACTATTAAAATTAACCCATTTGCTGCCAACCACGAATATACTCGTGGTTGGAAGGGTGTTACCCATTGCCAGCACGAATATACTCGTGATACTTTCAATATATTATAACGTACAACTTTTCAAACTTGCAAACGTTTTATGGCCATATACGTAAGTATACAAGTGTAAAAACTTGAAAAAAAGCTACAAATAAATTGTTTTTACAAAAATTCTCCTTTATTTAACCCATTCGCTGTCAACACTAAATTGTATGAAGTTATTCCTATTGCCAACCACGGATAAACTCGTGTTAGATTTTGATACTTGTAAATGATTATTTATGATAAAATATGTTTATTTATTTTCAAATAATAAAACTTAGATAAACAATAACACTCAAAACAGAAATGGCAATGGGAATAACCTCATACAATTTAGACTTGGCAGCGAATGGGTTAAACATGACTTCCAAGATTCTACATTGAAACGCCTCGCCCGAAAATGGCATTAGTAATCCGTCAAGGCATTCTTAAAATTTGCAGTTTAAATACGAAATATAATCTGTGAAATCTTATAAATTTCTGCTTTCAGAAGTATTTTTACTTTGTCGTATATTTAATTCAGAGAAAGTATAATAGTGATCAAAAAAGTAGAAGTCCAGATTTTAACGAATCTTCACCTTTTAGACTTCAACAACGAACTTTTGAAAAAAGTCTGTATGTTCATCTGCCTATGACAAAGACACTTTGAGATGGATAATTGAAATTCGTTATAAGGTTTACTTCTCCAAATTTGCTGATTTAAATCCTATTCCAAGCAAATTTCGTTGAGAAATAGTCTGTTTGCCCGAATATTAAAAGATAAATTAGTACTATTTACAAAATAAAGAGAGCGAATAAATAAAATTTGGTATACATTCACAGTATAGACAATTATCAAATTTTGAGTCAAAACCATCTAATTGTAAAGTGTCTGTCAGTCTGTATTTTCAGAAATATGTTAATGCAATCTCAAAGACCGAATGATATGAATATATCAAATGAGATACATGATTATTTGACAAGAATTACAGTTTGTTTAATTTTTTTTGTTTTAATTGTTTGAAAAAAACCGTGTCTATAATAAAAATACGATTTTAGGATATTATTATTTGTATGTCAATGATTAATCTCCAAACACTCGCCAATAATTACATAAGAGATTCGGTAAAATAGTTAAATTCACGCCAATGGTGAATATTTCATTAACTTTTGTACGCCAAGTTCAAACAAGACGTTCTCTGGCATGGCAAGTGTATTAGAAATCATGCAAGAAATTTTTTTTGGGGGGGAGATCTCTCTCTCAACGCAATGTTACCTAAAACAAAACTAACATTATTAAAATATGATGATTCTTGTTGTGGTTGTTACTAATGGAACTTGCCATGAGCGAGAATGCTGACGACCATCAGTGATTTTAAGCCGAAGGAGTGTCTCTTGTTTTTGGAGTAGTTCCAATTATTACCAAGAACCTGTTTTGGTTACGCTCTCATCACATTCGATTGCACAGATAGTACACAGAAGAAAATTCCTGACAGATAGTACACAGCCTCATAGTACACACCTCACAGATAGTACACAGAAGAAAAATCATGCCCTAACGGGGACTCGAATTCCGGACTCCCAGACGGCGAGAAAGACACGCTACCTCTACCCCAGGACGCCGAGATTGCAAATTTGAAAATAGAAGATTTAGTATGATAAAGTATATTAGTGCAGCAAATATGAATGACTCCTTATGCTAAATAATATGAAAACTATTAGCAAAATGGTTGCTCAGTTTCAAAACTGTTTTTCAAAAAAAGGACAAAAAACAGAAAGATTTATGAATATTTAATAATGAAAAATGAATACCTCAATAATCTGATAAAGTATAATAAAGCGACAAAGATGTATCAAGAACATCCTTTTAAGTTAGTGGTGAATTTCCATATGAAAGTATCACAAGATGGTATTTACAGGATGACTCGATAAAGTAAAAAGTTCAGATAAACACAATACAGCAGTCAACAATCACTGACAGCGTAAATGCAAGCCTTACGCACAATAAAAACAGACTGCAAAATAGCTATCGCATAGCACAACAAACAGTAAACCGCAGTGAGCTCGATAATACAGTGTTAACAACAAACATAAACACAGCTCACTAATAACAAGTAATCTACTAGTCCTGAGAGACACTTCTCTTCCGAGAGAAAACCCTCAACTAACTAACTAACTAACTGCTGGAACTACGGTTACCCGTCCCTTATATAGCCGACCGAGCGCGCGCCCAAAAGCATGCGAAGCAACGCGGTGCTTCACGTACGATCAATCGGCTACAAAACTATTTCTTTTGCTGAACCAACAAGGCTGGCACGAAGCTCCTCGTCAAACGTCGCCAACTTCGGCGTACTTCTGGGGTATTCTTTCGCTTGTAACAATATATATTTTTCTTGGATTGAGTACAAATTTTTCAAGTTTAAATATTTAGATCATTTATTTTATTTCCTATTTATTTGGTATTAGATAGTCAAAATAGTAGAGTATAATGCTTGAACTTAAAGTAATTGATCAAGAAAGCTGTCAATACATGCTATTTTTCACTCGATATAAAAAAAATTATTTTGAATTTTATGTATATATATATATGTTGTCTAAGAAGCATGTGCCTTTCCTCCAAGGAATTTGTATATATAGATTATTTGACTGTCAGTATATAGAAGAATAATATATATTTCGGTTTGTTACATAATATCTAGAAGGCATTTGAATTCTTGAAGTTTTTGCTCCCGTATATTGTATTTTATTGAATATCTATATAATGCACTTTACATTATTTTGTAAATATGTTTACATACACATGGGATAGAAAGCAATGTGCAACTTCAAATATAAGAAATATAAGACAAATATTTTCAAATATGAGAAAAATGAAATCAAAGAATGTAGAATTTCTAGAGCTTCCCATATCTTTTAATGCTTCTGAAAATAACACATTCTCTAGAAAAATCAAAAAAATGAAAACATTAAAAAAGTGTGATTTATCTTGGTATTACTGTAAAACAAAATTATTTGGCATTAGTCAAGTGCAATTAATATATTAATGCCATATTAACTCTCCTTTTGGAATTTTATTCACAATTTTCACATTTATATTAAGTGATTGGAAGAAAATATTCTGTGTTCTTAATGTATACTCTTACATTAGTTTCTTTATAAACGAAGATAATTTGAAACATAATTTTCAAACAATCTGACTTCTATTTTACTGTCAAATAAATACATGAAACAATGCTTTAAGGCTTTGTCCTTTTCAGTTGTTTTCAAATTTTGAATACGTACTATACCATGTAATATGTTGCATACACCGAAATAATTTCATAGTGGAATACTTGTTTTATCGTTAAACCTGACCTTTTATTATCATTAAAAATTATCTTTCTTAAAATTATTTTAATTTAACTACTTATTTGGTAAATAAATAATTGTAAATTTCTAAAATTTTTAACTATTTAATAGTAGATTTCTGATACTTCTAAATATTTAATAGTAAATTTCTAATGTTTTTTTTAATATTTAGGAGTAAAATTCTAATGTTCTAAATATTTAATAGTAAATGTCTTATGCTTCTAAATATTTAATAGTAAATTTCTAATGTTTCTCAATATTTAATAGTAAA
>JAOUZG010023595.1:143360-156101 GCA_026289955.1 Argiope argentata | reverse complement strand
GTCCTTATTTTGTTCTGAAATGTAAAAATTCTAATACTTAAATTAAATCCATATAATTTAAAGTAATGTGAAATAAATTCTTGCTTCTCTTGGTAATATTAATATATGAGAATCTATTATTAAACTTAAAAGGAATTATATTTGCTCTTTATTTGTTTCTTCAGTCAGTTTTAATACAAGTTTTAAGATTACAAATAATTGAAACATAATTAAATTATTGCTCATTTTGTCTAACTTATTATAATGCTATCTGTTTATATTTATGTGGTGGTTTCATATATTATATTTTAGTTTCTTATATTATTTTATATAAAACTATTTTTATGGTATAGTTTATATTTATTACAATATTATAAAATTTGTTTGAACAAAAGAACAAAACACATTTGCTCTTGTGTTCTACTTTAGAAACGTAAGAAGGGGTGAAGCAGTTTCTGAGGGTATGAACGCATGATCACCCAAGGGCAGCAATTTGACTTTTAGCTCGTACACGTCACAGACCTTTCTAAGGTTCATCAGTTCTCCATGATCAATTAGAAATTTGTTGTTCTTGTTGTTACTTATGGCATTTGCCATGGACAAGCACCCTGCTGATACAGCAGCAGATTTAAGCCGAAATGAGCGTCTCTTGTTTTTGAAGTAACGCCAAGAGCACGACTTTAGCTGCACAATCACCACATTTGCTTACACTGACCTTTTTTACAGGGAGAAACAGTCCCACACCTCACAGATAGCGCAGAGAAGAACAACCATGAGCAAACCGGGATTTCCAAACCACGAAAAAGACGCGCTACCTCTGAGCTAGAAAGCCGGCAATTGGGAATTTAACCATGTTTGATTCTATTTTTTTTCAAAGCTGAATCAGCAAGGACTCTTTTATGCCAAGGACTTTCTCGCGAAGGATAGGATTTTCGGAAGTGCCACGAAAGAGTAAAAGGGCACGATCCCTCAAAGTGGATGGGTTCGCCGACTTCTCCACAAAAGCAATAGTCATCTTCTGATAAATGAATACGGAGGAGAAAAAAATTGAATGGAGCATGTCCTGTGGCAAATAAAATTTCTTCACTAGTCCAGGAAGAGCGGTTACATTTTTACTTTTTAATGAATTTATATGCAGAACGACAAGTATTTCCACTATCCTGAAGAATTTCCGATTTTCTCACGTGATAACTTAAAATTTGTGAATTCATTTTTTGTTTAATTTATTTTTTTAGTTATTTATTGCCTTCTATTTATTTCTAAAACAGAAAAGTAATTATCATTCAATCCTACTTCTATTTTTTTTCTCGCCAATCCTTCACTAGATGGCGCACTAATTTAAACAAATTTTAAAATAAGTGAATTGATAAGCAGATCTTATCAGAATTATTTTCGTTTAATTTTTTGTCTGATTTGTTTCTAAGACAGAAAAAAAATTATTATGCAATCCTAATATCTATTTTTCTCACATTTATTTGCAAGATGGCGCTTTAATATATAATAAGTTCTAAAGCAAATCAAAATATAAGCAGATATTTTAGACTTAAAATCATTATTATATAAAATTTATAACGACTCAATAATACGCAAAATTTCAGAATTTTTATTCATTATGAAGTGCATAAAAATTTTATTATGGAATTCTGTTTTTGAAAGCTCAGTAGAAGCCAAGTAAAATAAATCCGCGTAAATATTTTGTAAAATGATAACTCGAAGTTCACCATCCATTGACTTGTTTATCAAAAACAGTAAATTCCGAAATGTTTTTGGAATTCCACTGCCAAACTGAGAAAAATATTTTTGCCTAGAAGTGTTTCTACTTTTCTTGTATCTTTCAAACGTTCTTGCCTTATACACTGAAGTGAATACCAACCTAAAATGAGAGAATAAAAAAAAAGAAAGAAATGAAGTGAATTCTTATAAAGCAAAGCGGAAAAAAACTGGAAAGTAAATATTTATATGCGTGAGAGTTCTCTATTCCATTTTTTTCTGTTTATTTTAGAATTTTTTCTTGTTGTTTCTTTTGAGGTTCTTCGAACTGCCCGTGAAGAGAATTCGGAGCTCCAAAGATAAAATGAGAAAGTGGCAGTAGAAAAATACCGTATAGAATAGCGAGAAAATAAAAAAATAATGCATTAACAACCAGGTTTTTAAAGTTTAAAACAGCTATTTTCATTAGACATTTTTTATAAATTCGAAATAGTACTTTGCATGCAAGTTAAATATAATTAGCATATCAGTTAATTTTGCTCCAAAAATAGGATTTCATTTTTTAGAATTTCGTTATATATTATGTACTATTCGTTATTTCGTTATTTATATATCACTTAATATTATTTGGAATTTCGTTATTTTTTATTATTTTCTTATATATTATTATCACCCTAGTAGCACACAAATATTGTACAATATTGTATGACATTGATCAATATTCGCAATATTGTCTTAAATTGTGGAATACTGTTTAATATCATGTAATATCTCCAAATATTATACAATACTCTGCAACAGGCTGTACTACCTGGAGCAATATTATTTTCCGGAAATATCTAAAATTAATTTTTGAAAATTCATCAGTATATGTCATAATTTCGAATATATCATGTTAGCACAAAATACCCAGCTATACTGTCACAATGCCTTAACAATATTAAACAGTTATTGTGCATATATTATACAGATTCTTCTGCTAATAGGAATGTATCCAGGTATTCGAATATAGTCACCACGAAAGATTTATCGCTCCTAGGTTTGGTTTGTTTATGTCATACCCAAAAAAGAAAGAAAGTATTATATCGCTACTCTTATAATATCGCTGCTCTATAAGTGACTGATGTTTTCTCAAGTGTCAGTAGTGTCATGTGATATGAATCCAAATAATATTTTCTGCTAATATCAATGTGTTCGAATATATTCATGTATTCAAATGTAGACACCACAAAAGATACACCGCCCGTAGGTTTCTTTGATTTACGTCATACCTATAAAAGATAAAATAAATCTGTAGTGACAAATGGTTTTTCAAGTGTCACTTGTGTCATATGATATGAATCCAAATAATATCTTCTGCTAATACTGTATGAGTTCGAATATTTTCATGTATTCCAATACAGACACCACGAAAGATACATCGCCAGTAGGTTTCTTTGGTTTACGTCAAACATATAAAAGATAAAATGTTATATCACTACTCTGTTGAAGAATTTTGTTTTGATTGTGGCGGTTGAACGTCAAGGACTGAATCTCTGACACTAGGGCTAGCAGCCGAGTAACATAACCATTCAACAAAAGTGATACTTTAATCAGATGGATGCTATCTGACTTATGAAGGTAGCGCTATAATACTTCCCCACCAATGAGTCAGTGGAGAGAAGTACGATCTTATAGTGCCAAGTTTATGGCGAGTTAACAAGTGAATGTGTGAGTTGATGAATCAAGTAAGTCTGACGACTTTGATTGTTGCGCCAAGTGTGTCTGACGACTTTGTTTGGTTGTTGTGTGAAGTGTGTCTGACGACTTTGTTTGGTTGCTGTGTCAAGTGTGTCTGAAGATTTTGGCTGCATGTAGATGGTACTAAGGCAGTTGCCTAAAGTTGCGTAGTCAAGGTAACCAATTTGTCAGTTGAAATTCAAGGTACGAACCCGCTCCGCTAGTGTTTCTAACCAAGTAACATAACTATAACATATAAGTATGACTTGTGTATCATAGACGTTATGAAGCTATCGGCATATGACAAACGGTTCCTCAAGTGCTAGTTTCGTCATCTGATACAAACCCAAATAACGGGATTATCCAAAAATATCTCTCATTTAGCTATAAAACTGAGAATAAAGCAAACTAAATTATTCCATATTTAAAAATTGATAATCGCAATCTTTACTATACGATACAGTTTTTTCCTAGCATCGCTTGAATATTAATCAAAAAATGCCTAAAACGCAATAAAAAATTTCGAATCAAATTCCAATAAATCCTGCTGATGATAATATATTGTTGTTACTGTGTTAAAAGATATTCAAACTACTCATTAAAGCTCTATAAGATTTTTAAACACTTTTATTAATTTTCACTTGCTTCCTATTTGTGAAATTGGAATTTTAAAATCTTTTCATTCACTTTCTAACATGCCTATGCATTGAAATGTCGTGCTCTTAGCATTATTGAAGGAAATGCATAATGTAATTTTTTCGGAAAAAAATGATGAGCTAAAAGTTTATTAAAATAAAATTTGAAATATCTAATAATAGTGCCATCTAGTATTTTTGTGAAATTATTTTTTTGAATGTTCTTGAATATTTTAAAAAATAAATTATTAATAAAGGTTTTAAAATTAAAAAAGAAAACAGAAAAAAAGTTTTCTAATTTTTAGAACGCTAAAAAATATGTCTTTCATTATTCAGTTTTAAATTTTTAGGAAAGTTTAATTTAATAAACATTTATTTAACACTTATGAAACGTGAAATTTTGTGTATGTTAAATATTGATTAAAAGTTTCAGTTGTATTTATACATGTATTATAAAATTTATTGGTATTTTCAATATTACTTAACTATTATATTTTTGGTGAAATTGATTTCTAGTAATAAAAATTTTCAACTCTAGTTTTAAGTATTTCTCTACCTAATCTAAATCATATATTTCAATAATTTATACTCATAACCAAACCTAAAGATAAATCAAATTCTCTTTTTCATTTGTTTTGAGTATTCTAAAAATAAAATGACGATTTTTCATTCATCAAATCAGAAGCTTTCTAGGAAATTCATCATTCGTTCCCAAATAATAAAACTTTAACCAAACCCAGAAGCATTTTCGATAATGGAAAAAATAAATATCTGAAAATAATCGACAGATTTCCGCAAAATGATAAATTTGCATACATTGAACGAGATATATCGTTCTACCTGCTCTTGACAGATATGAACAAAAAGTGATTTAACATCGCCAAAAGAAGCTCTTCATCACCACAATAAATGTTCCTCCAGTTCTAGAAAATCGCTTCTTTCTTCAGAGAATCTTCTTCTGATAAAAAGTTTTAAAAAGTGTGATTTATTTTCAACCTCAAAGCTGTGATTTATAGCATTTCTGGTTCATGAGACTCGAACAGCTTTGAAGGTTTCCTCAATAAATGTCTTATTATTTTTAGAAATTGTTTGCAAGGAGGAGATAGGGATTTTTTTTTCATTGATTTAAACAACTTTTTTTAAAAATGCATAGAATATTAAGCAAAAATATAATAAATTTGATTCGAAATGTAAAATTAAGCAGTTGTAGTCCTTTGCCAAAAACATTAAATTTTATAAGTAACTAGCCGCTAGACGGTATTAATACTCGCTAAAATGTTCACATATATTATATAGCTGTGTCTCATAACAGGTTTTTCACCAAAATATTTTTAAACCAAACAAATTTTGATAGTCAAATAATTCATTTATAGTATTAGTATTATTTTCTTCAATTGTTCTGTTCATTGTACTACTCATCTTTCTCTTTCTATCCGTGCAATGATTGTCGCGGAATTGCTATTTTATTAAATGGTGGAGGGAAAGGTCTAACATTCTACGTTTTTATAGAATAATGAGATTCAAATTTTCATAAATGTAAACACATTAAACAAATAAAGACACAATTTGTTTTTAAGAGATGCAAAAGTTTAGAAACAGCTTGGAAAATGCAGCGCATAGAAGAAATAATGGTGACACCCCCACTTCTTTTTTTTCTGTAGCCCCTCCCCCCTTTTTTTTCATTACTTTTCTTTCTACAAACCCTTTTTTTCTCTTTATTCTTTTTTTCTTCCCTGCCCAGATTTTATTTTGGGCATGTATAGATTAAATACGCATACAGACTAAACACTAAGAAAATGAAAAAGAATCGTTTAATACATATATCGTTTCAAGAATAAAATAAACACATTAAGAGCTCTTAATGCCGTATTTATATAAAAAAAGAATTTTTATCTTTAAGAACAACAAAATAACAACTTTATATTAAAACACAATCAATAGCAAAATAAAAAAATGAAACATCATCAAATAAAAATGAAATGATATTCACGTCCGTTTCGAAGAATGTTTTTAATCAGTATAATCAGCTGCATAAAAGCAATTATTAACTTTCTTTTTTAAACTTCCCTTGATCTATAAATGAAAACCAACTGACTACGCTTATTTTTTTCTCAACAAATCATTACTTCCTGTTATGTTACTCATTGGTGTGTGTGTGGAGGGGGGAAGGAAATGAAGATTTTTGGCGGCAAAGTAAGAAAAGCGTCGTTTTAACTATTTTCCTCGCAGTTTTTCTCTCCATAAGAACCATCCTCGTGTCTTAACGAAAATATAAAAAAAAATTAGCCGAATCAGTCGAGCTGTTCTCTAGTTTTGAGCTTAGCAACGCATTTCGCGATCCATTTTTATTAATATAGATTTGTTTTTTAATATTTTTTCTTCGGGAAGCACAAAATATATTCTTATATTTCTTATTTATTATCTTTATTCAAATAAAATATTATTATAGATTAAATAAATAACACTCAGATTTGAAACTATCTACGAGGCATATTCGGAAAGTAAGTACCGTTTCATTATACTGCCGCTGCAGCACTGCGATCGGCGTTCTGCGCATGCGCACTAGTCTTCCTTGTTCACTGACTCTCAACTGACGCCATTTTGGACGCTGTGGGTTGTGTTTCCAGTTCGCTGTACTTGTTTAAAATGTTTAAGACAATTACTGATCCCGCCGACTGTGAGATTCGTTCTGTTATCCGTTTTTTAAACGCAAAAAATGTGAAACCGGCTGAAATTTACCGTGAAATTAAAGAAGTGTATGGTGAAAACGCGATGAGTGATGGAATGGTGCGGAAGTGGGTTAGAATGTTTAATGAAGGTCGAAGAAATGTTCACGATGAGGCTCGGAGTGGTCGGCGTTCTCTTGTCAATGACGATCTGATACGGAAAGTTGATGAAAAAATCAAAGAGAACAGACGATTCACAATAACGATACTTTCAGACGAATTTCCACAAATTTCACGTACTGTGTTGTACGGAATTGTTGTTGACAAATTAGGCTATCACAAGCTGTGTTCTCGATGGGTTCCGAAAATGCTTACTGATGGTCACAAAACCAAGCGACTTGGCAGTGCTTTGACATTTCTCACACGGTACAGTAATGAGGGTGAGGACTTTTTAAGATAAATTGTGACTGGTGATGAAACTTGGGTTCGTCATTTTACGCCTGAATCCAAACAACAATCAATGGAGTGGAGGCACACACAATCACCAAAAAAACAAAAGTTCAAAACGACAATGTCAGCACAAAAAATCATGTGCACTGTGTTCTGGGATAGGAAAGGGGTTTTGCTCACAGAATTTCTCCCCAGAGGTGAAACAGTTAATGCCGCACGATATTGTGAAACCTTAAAAAAAGTACGGCGAGCAATTCAGAACAAACGCAGAGGAATGCTGAGTAAAGGAATCGTGTTGCTCCATGACAATGCTCGGCCCCATACTGCTGGAGCCACTCAAACACTGATCCAACAGTTTGGTTGGGAGCAGTTTGACCACCCGCCGTACAGCCCGGACTTGGCACCATCTGACTACCACCTGTTTTTGCATTTGAAGCGTGAGTTAGGTGGTAAGCGCTATGGATCCGACGAGGAGGTTAAAAATGCCGTGCAGTCGTGTTTATCATCGTTGGCGGCAAGTTTCTACGAGGAAGGCATAGGAAAACTCGTCACTCGCTACGACAAGTGTTTGAGCATTGGTGGAAACTACGTAGAAAAATAGTTTAAGGTTTGGTCTTTCATGTAATAATAAAATTTGTTTGAAAAAAATGTTTTGTTCTATTTATTAAAAAACGGTACTTACTTTCCGAATATGCCTCGTAAAAACCATATTACAACAAATCTAAGGATTTTGTACCACTCAGGATTCTCTCTCTCTATATATATTTGCACCACTTCAGCACAGCAATCACATAGAAAAAAATCTTAGTTTTTCACTCTTTTCGTTGTTACTCTCCATTTTATGTTATATATATATATATATATATATATATATATATATATATATATAATATACTTTTATGTATCTGAATGGAAATTTTCATAATTTAAATCTGCCTAGATGAAATTATCACAAAATATTAAACTGAGACTTGCTCGAATCGAAATATATATTTTATTCAATGATATGTGTTAAAAAATGGAAAATATATCAGAAAAAAGTTATGTTTTTACTAAAAACGAGATGTATGAGAAACCAATTTCATTCATACAAAACAGTTTTTTCTTCAATTGAACGCGTGCCAAACTTATTAAAACTTCATTTTCGAAAGGAACTCTTCCCGTAAATTTCATTTATCCGCCTTTGTTGCCAGACAGAATGAATATAAATCTATCTCACTAATAGATTCCGTCTCCTCTTTCCTTCAATATTTTTTTTTCTCTAAACTGTATTTTTATTTTGATATAAATATATTTTTGAGTGAATATCTGAAGAAAGAAAAGTTGATGTATAAAAAAATATTTTTTCAAAGCATATCAGCTGACATTTTTTGATGTCAACCCAAGTTCGCTCCAGGACATTCTGTCAGTTTGCATGTCCACAGTACCTCAACTGGATATAATGGCTCAGAGTATCTGTCCTTGGGAAATAAGTCTGAAACGACCATTATGGATTCGCAACTTATTTTTTTATAATGTCTTTTTACTGAATCCTCAACGATTTTTTTTATATTTCACTGCAAACAAATGGCTCTGTTCACATTGTTGAATGTAGCAGATAGTACTGAAGTCTTTGACGCATCCTGTTTTTATGTTTTTGTTGTGACTACACAGATGTGTATTTTTTTAATTTAAAATGTCGAAAAATACTATACGATCTCTTTTTATTTGCGTGTCATTTGTGTATATGCCTTTTTTTGTGATAAACTGAATAGATGTATTTTAAAACATAAATCATTTCTTTAAATTTCTTTCGGTAACTCAATTCTTTAAATTGGTTTTATAGCTTATTCTTACTTAATGTATATAAAATGACATGGGCAGATGTAGAGCTTTATAAAATTTTAATCCTCGAAAAATGTTTAAAATGTAATTACAGTACACTCCCGAGCGTACGGTTCACGACTATCCAGCCTTTTTTTCCTTCAAAAACTTAAGTTTCCAAATTTTGAGTCTTGTCTTAGGGTTATCTTTTTTTATAGCAGTATCAATTATCAGGGAAACATAAACAAATTTCGAGTGAATATTCTTATTAACAGGTGTATAACTTACGTTATTGTTTTGTTTATGTCTCCTGCATTTTAATTAGACAGGTCATTGTCCTAGCACAGAGTTAGTGCGTCTTCTTTGCGTTCTGGGTGTCGTTCATTGAAAGTGAGGAGGTTTAATTTTCATACATCTGTAAAAGGATTATGAAACGAAAATATCGCTCTTTCATGCAGAAAAATTTTCTTTTTTTCAGCATAGTTTTTTTCTTTATTTCTGTTAAAATTCTTTCATTGTTCAGGATGGCCATAAAATAACATTAGCGTCGTTTACAGATAAAACGTAAAAACGTTTTAGCTGTACGTTTAGCTGTAGCTTTAGTTTAACGTTTTCGAGTGTATGGCGGCTGGCGCTCGTTAAATCTGTTCGTGGTCGCAAAGTCCTCCATATCGAGAGTAATATCACTGGGGGTACTGGGCCAGGGGTGATCGTTCCCTGTTCCAGGTCTAAATTACGATCTGAGATGAATGAATGAATTTGCGTGAATGTAGCCCGCCCCCTAAAAAGGGTTGTGACGTGTGTGTAGCTAAGTCGTACTCTTGGCCCTAGATGACGCTACTTGTAAAATAAGAGACTATATTTCCGGCTTAAAATATGTTGATGTATCAGCGGGGCTTGTCCATGGCAAGTGCTATAAGTAACAACAACAGCAACAACGTAAAAACGAAATGAAACAGGATTACATATTCAGAATGTGAAAGAACATGGGAAACGCAAAAATAATAATAATAATAATAATAATAACAAACGTTTCTGGCATGAGAAACACTGACTCTCTGGAAATACAGTTATAAAAAAAAATCATGAAACGCACAGAAAATAATTTTTTATTCATCATTATTAAACTCTCCTAAATGTTGTACAACATTTTAAATACTCTCACCTTCCATGTGTACAACTTATTGCATACATTCCCATTCTTGCGTATGCACTGCCATCAAGATATACAAGTTTGCTTCGGAACAGCCCTGACATTAGACTGTTCAGTGCAGAAAAATTATAAGCCCCGTTCAGACGGCCTGTTACATTTAGGGATATGGTCATAAATCTACCAACTGACACATTGTATGACAATCCAGCCTGTGAACGTTAGTTAGGAGCTTCCCGAAATTGTCGGTAAAATTTATAGATATCTAAGAAACCCGGAAAACCACAAAAGATGGAGAAAGAGGGGGAAATGGGCCTGTCTCAAAACACACACAGATCGTTGTAATGGTGTTTAACAGCTACCAATAAAACATGCTGAGGTAAGGTAAGGTCATGCTATGCATGCATCTATGGTCAAGAATGAGCTTCTAACAGAACATCTGCTCTCCCCTTATTCCAAGGAATACATGGTATTGCTGTCATGCACTTGGAATTTTGCATAACCCATCTCTATATGGACATTCGTTCGTGATATTAGGGCCAATATTTCTCCTACTGGCAACTTTTACGAACTCATTTTTTTCAGCTCAAATCATCTTCCCATGCACTTTATAGTCTGTGTGAAATGTGGTTTCATTTCTTTTATTCGTTTTAGCTGTATTAGATACCAAACAGGGAAAGTTATTTTATGACCACCTTGTACTATCTCCCAATACCGTGATGCTAAAAAAAATCAGAATAAAAAATTGTGACTATTATAAATAAGCAAGATATCTGCATTTTATTTGAAAATAAATATAATGATATATTAAAATGTTTTAATTATTTTCTCGAATATCCGATTTGATATCAGTAAATGACATTCAAAATATATGAATTCTTATTATTTTTCTTTACTATCTTTCACTTAAGAAGAAATCATATACCATTTATTATCTTTCGATGGATTAAGTTCCTCAACCAACCACTCTCTGACATACCACCGAACAAGTTCTTCATCTTTTATTCCATTCCTGATTTTCTTTTCGTTTTCTTCTTCTTTAAGAGACAGTTCCCGTTGATCCTAAAAATAGCGAAAACGAAATTTACTTCAAATACGACCCTCCCAAATCGCATTCCATCCCCTTTTCCATTGAAAGGGACATAAGATACTTTTAAAAATACCCTCCCTTCCTCCCCTTCTTTCAGTAGTAAAACCAACCACCGACAATCCCCCCTCAACTCAACATGACTAATGAACCAGTCTACGAAACTGCACATTAAAAATGCAAGTCCATTTCGACTCCGCTACACACTCCACAACCAGCACTTGCATCTTGATTTCTGTCCCGCGTTTAACATTCAAGACGACCTTTTAGTAAGCGCCAGTAAAGTTGAAACCACTTACATCAGTAGAGTGGAAAAAGCCGAACGATAAGCGTTACTTTTAGAAGGGGAAATGCTGAATTCGTAAATGAGGTAGAAAAGTTAGCATCACGTGGTTAGATGCAAATGATTTAACCCTTTGGTATTTCTAAAAGGATGCAAGAAAAGGAAGTACCGTGATTTGAAATGGAAGAAATTCAGATAGAGAAGCTTACGCGTTTTGAGGAGATTGGAGATATATTGTTTAATTGAGGGAATGCTAATTAGAAGATAGGAGATCCATTTTAATTAGAATTTTTGGAATTTAATTTGGTTTGGTAAATGGAGTGTTTTAAGAGATAATTTATCTTCAAAGAAAGAATTTATTTAAATTAAAACTCAGAAATTGGATATAGTTATGAAAATGGTAAAATATTCGCCGTTTTCAAATTTTCGGTTTGGGTGAAATTTATTATGAATTTGTATGATTCTTTTATGATTTATTGAATTTCCCATAAATTCTGTTTAACCCTTAACTCAGGAGGTGAAATTCAGGGAGAAACAGGGGAAGCTGCTGTCTGCAAGACCCCATTTTTTAAAAACTTAAATAAAATTTTCTAATGAAAGTACAATTATAAAAATCAGAGAATATATGCGATACTTACGTATTAAAGCGTCTTCGCCAACGATTTAGTAACTCATTGGCGACCGATTTAAATTTGGCGATAAAGATCAAAAGATTATACCATTACCGAATCGCCATAATTGATTGTTTATCAAATGTTTTTCGACGACTTCAAATTTGGTGATAAAGTTGGATGGCATAATACGCAAGTACGATACTTTTAACATATAAATTTTTTACAATTCAAATATACATTTTTAACAAAATATATTAAGATTAAAAAGTAATTGAATTCGAACATAAATTTCCTTCTCAAATCGCATAATATAACAAATGATATTTTCGGAAAAAACATATTACTTTTAAAATTTTAAAATCATATTTATTTTTCTCTGTAAAAATGTATATATATAGAGAGAGAACAATATATTGGAAAATTCAACAATTATATAAAAAATAAAAATTAGCAAAAATAGGTAAAATTGTCCTTTTTTTATGGGCATTATTTTTACACAGAGACTTTTAAACCTTCGTAGTAGTATATTCGAAGGTATTTTAAACATATATGTTAAATAATGTCAAGAAAATATCCTTGTAAATTATGTAGATACGTATTTTTGGTATATATATATATATATATAAATTTTCCAATATATTGTTC
>JAOUZG010023595.1:82847-113828 GCA_026289955.1 Argiope argentata | reverse complement strand
ATCAGATCAGATCAGAATGTTGTTTTTGAGATGAGGTTTCTGGCGTCAACAAAAATGTGTGGGCAGTGAATTGAAATTTTATTATCTGCACGAGCATCTCAAAAAATCAGCTTTTATAAACGCGTTGCCATTGGATTTACAAATACTCTAATTAAAAAAATTAAGTTGATGACTACAGCAAATTAAACCTAGAAAAATGTCATTTTGAGCACGTGATTATAAGAAATAAAATAAATAGGAAATGTGTAATTTTTTTAAACAATCAATGCGAGATAAAGTTTGTTCGGATCGTTTGCAGCACTAAAGTGACTCATTCAATGAAACGATTAAAAGGAATAAAAATATAATTTAACATGCAGGAGCACAGGGGGCTTCAATGAGGGCTCAAACGGTTGAGGTTTTTGGCATCAACAAAAATTCGTGGGAAAGTAATTGAAATTTTAAATTTCAACTTTTTCAAAAATAGGCCTTAAAAGACTCAAAAATATTGGTAAATGGCTAGAATTTGGAAATGAGATATGTTTAATCTCCAATTTGTCACTTTTTGTTGAAATGATTTTTTTCAGCTTTTTAAATTTCAGGAAAGCTTTCTTTAAACTTGAATAAAAATCTTTTAAAAAATAGTTTAAATTGTTTGATTAATTCATATGTTTGGAAAATCTGCTACTTTTTTTGTTGAGATGCTTTCTTCAACCATTAATAAAAATATTTTTAAAAATAGATTAGATTGTTTAGTTAAGGAATACGTTTTCAACGATTGGCCGTTCAAAAAATAGTGTTCTGACATGATACATTGAAATATGCATAGCAGATTTAAATTTTTAGTATTTTTTTTTAACATTTTGGTGGAAAGAAAAGTATTATTCCAAATTTGGCTTTTAAAAGATTTAAAAAAAGTAAATGATTCAAAATGAAATTTTTTATGCTATCACTGTTTAGGATCTAGTAAGAATCCTAATATAAATAAATGCAACTGTGACCATGTGTGTATTATACGTACGCATATTCGACATCTCATGTTAAACAATGGGGGCGATGTCAACTAATTTTTGCTCACTTATTATTAAAGATAAAGAAATTAATATTATTAAATTCAAAAATGTATTGAATATGCAAAAGAAAATACAAGAGATTATATATTTCGATCTTAGGAGTTTAGAGTCGTTCTTAGGGCGATGATTTTCTAAGAACTTCTGCTGCTCCCATATTTGTTACCGATTTGCTATCTACTACTGCTGTTTTTTGCAAGTACTATTTTGGTGTTCTATTCTATCTGTGATATGATATTCTTGGTATCATGAATCTTATCTAATCTTCCAGATTGAAGACATCGATATTTGAATCTTACATATATTAAGTAGGAGATGTGTATTACGTAATAAATACTTATTAGCATAATTTATTATATTTAACTTTTGTGCATGTGAAAACAGCAAAAACGCAATTTTTCGAAAATTTCGCATAATTTGTGTTTTTTGTATTTAATAACAATTGATCATTCTCTATAAAATTTCCAGTTGAACAAGTTTTTAAAAATGTATCTCCGTACTTTTTTTTTTCAAGGAGCAATCACAAAACAGAGAAAATAAATATTCAATAGAGTAAACATTTTTATGCCAAAATTTATAAACAACTAATGATAAAATGATTGCAGATTTTTAATGAGAAAGGGAAAAAGGTATCGGCTCCATAAACGGAGTTTGCCAGCTTAACTGTTACCTGAAAATTCAAAAAGAGGAAAAAAAAAACTTTTAGTTAGATCAATCAATCAATCGTGTTCCTACAAATTTTTCGTAAACGATTAACCTGAACCTGCATTTTCCTTCCTTGTTGATTCATTTTCTGCATTTTCGCCACAATTTTATTTTTCCATTTTTTTCTGTTGATTATCGAATTTTCAGAGTGAACTAGCATATACGGAGTATCCACGCCACACGTAAAAAAAAATAGATTTTATAAAATGTAAATGCAGCTTTAAAAATAATTTCATAGAGCTCTGCAGTTTTTCAGCCTTAATGGACGAGTTCCCGCTCCGAAGTTTTGCTAATCTGTCATCCTAAAAGTTGGCATATTTAAACAAATAGGCACACATTTATTATCAAGGGGCAATACGGTATATATCAAGTGATCTAAAGCGGGAGTTCTCAAAACTTTTAGGCTAATATTTTGGCGACCCCCACAAAGCTTAAACTTTATTTAAAATTTAGACAGAGATTTTGAAAATTTTACACGTACTCAAGTGTTTGTAGAGTATGTGTCTTGTATTGACGCCACATTCCTTGACACTTCATCTTTCTCCTTACTAGTATCATCTCTTCTCAAAACTTTGATTGAACAGTTTGCAGATTACATTCCGGTTTAGGATATGAGTGGGGTTGTGTGGATAGTCAATTCGCTATGTGAGCAAGCCATAACAAAAGCTGAGCTAAGTGTCCGTCATCATGATCGACTGATAGAGATTTAAAGTGATCAGTCGGCTAAGGTAACTTTTAGCATAGCTTATGTCGACAAATTTTGGATAGGTATTAAAATAAATACCCAGAACTGTCCACAACAGCATTAAAAACTTTGATGCCATTTTCTACACATTACAACTGTGAACAAGGATTCTCCATAATGATAAATTTAAAAACAAAACCAAGAAATCGTTTGACACTGGAAAATGACATTGTTTTGTGTGCTACAAAGCTCATTCCAGACATTAAACAATTGGTTAATATTAAACAAGCTCATGTATCTCCCATTAACTAATAGAACACAAAAACCAACTTGTATGTGTATTAAAAGCTTTATGTGTTCTTTTTTTTAATGAAAACTACAACAATAAATTAATTATCTTTACATTTTTCTTCCACGTATCGCGCCCCTCTAAGGGTCACGACCCACCTTACAAGGATACAAGGAATATGGTTAGGGGCCCCGGCGCCCGAAGGGCGCCATCCCCGATCGACAAAACTTAAAGTCCAGAGTAACGTGGTTTGTTCTGAAGTGCGAGAAATTTTCCGGGATGATCTTTCAGTAGTAATGAGCACGATGGCAGCTCGACCATTGAGGTTGCTTGAATGAAGGCGGGCGTGTCGGATAGCAGTTTCACGGTACGTTGTAGGTGCGGCTTGAGGCGAGGTGAGTTCTCTCAAGATTCCTCTAGAGAGGGTGCTTGGAGGATGGGGTATGAAGGATTGAGGGATTAACCAATTTAAATTGCGAAAAAGCCCATGGGAATTTTTTAAGAAAAATCTGATTTTTGATATGATTTGGGACGAACAAAAATGGAGTGATAATGCAAATTAGACAAAAAATTAAAGTTAAGACTAAAGTAAAATAAATCTGGGTCTCCTGCTGTTAGGGTTTGCTGTGTAATTTTCTATTTCTTCTATAGCTGGGTTATCAATATTTTCCAGGTCATTGAAGAATTTAGTGGCGATTTTTTTAATAAAATCTCTTAATGATGGAAGATTTAGAGCACGACCCACCTTCTGAACGCCTAGTTATTATATATCAGATTAAATAAAATGTTCGCTGGTAAAGATGTTTTTGAAAAGTTTTTCTGAAATTTTATTCAGTATTAATAAAAATTAAGAAAAATTTTTGTATTTACTGGGCTAAAAATTTTAATTTTGGCTAATTTGGATAATTCCAAACAAGCTCATGCATCCCATTAACTAATAGAACACAAAAACCAACTTGTATGCGTATTAAAAGCCTTATGTGTTCTCTTTTTAATGAAAACTACAGCAATAAATTAATTATCTTTAAACGTTTCTTCCATATCTCTCGACCCCCCTGGACACATCCCTCGACCCTCTTTTTGAGAACCCCTGATCTAAAGGATCGCATATGTCTAACGGAGAATTAATAACGAATGTCTGCTACTAGGATGCGCTAGTCTCGTCTGGAATTTTAATTCACATTCACGATGCCTGCTGTATCCGAAATGAGTCAATGATAGAATCTTCTCCGATTTAAAAACATCTTTGACCTTTCTTAGCTGTGGAAGGTAACTTGCAGCTTGCATTGGTGATCTTATAGCCCCGCTAGCATATAGAAAGCAAATAAATCAAAGCAAATAAAGCAACATAAATTAGATATACGATATCACTCGCATCTTAAATGTGCATTGAGTAGATATTTTTTATCTTAAAAGAAAAGAAAGGAATGATGGATTTGATAGGCAACACAGGCGGAAACTTGTTGTTTTCCTGGTGCATTAGAAATAAAAATCGCGAGGAATGTTTCAGGGAATAAATACAGAACTGAAATAATAAAAAAAGAAGTTTAAAAAATCAGTGAATGGCAGTTTTAGTATTATTTCTGTGTTCATGATATAACATAGGAGATTAGTAATTCTAACATTCTGCTCTAATATCTTATTAGACAGCTTGTATGTATCTTGCATACTGAGTTTAAGTATTTTATACTAAAGAGAAATGTGTTATAAATTCTGTATGCAATTCCAATTTCTCTGAAATATACATCGAACAGATAATTTTAAATTACAAAAAAAAATCTTAGAAATTTGTTAGCCACTGGAGATAGAAATTTATTTTTTTGCTAGTCGATTAGAAACAAGAATCGTGAGGAAATGTTTGGATAGTTGGCACAGCACTGAAATAACAAGAAGTAATTTTTTTTAAAAAAATCAATCAATGATAAATTTAATGTTGGTTTTCTGTTCGTGGTATAATATACACGAATGGTATTTTAACATTCTGATATCTTATTAAATAAAAAGAATGCAACAACTTGTACTAAACATGCATACAAATCATTTGTATTTTTAAAAAATGAAGTATAAATTCTGTATGCAATTCCATTTTTTCTGAAATATACACTGAGCAGATACTTTTAAATTACAAAAAAAAAATCTTAGAAATTTGTTATCCATTGGAGTCATAAATTTATTTACTTGCGAGTCGATTGGAAACAAGAATCGTGAGGAAATTATTAAATAGTTGGCACAGCATTGAAATAACAAGAAATAAATTTAAAAAAAAATCACTGAATGATAAATTTAGTATTAGTTCCCAGTCCGTTTTATAATATAGGCGAATAGTAATTTTAACATTCTCTAATAATATCCTATGAAATCGTAGGGTTAAAATAGCTTTTACTTAGCATGAATACAAATCATTTGAACTTAAAAGAAATGAAATATAAATTCAGTATGCAATTCCATTTGCTCTGAAATAAAAAATGAGGATTTATTGGTAACTTACAAAAAAATGCTTAGAAATTTGTTAGCTATTGGAGACCTAAATTTATTTCTGTTCTAGTCGATTGGAAATAAGAATCATGAGGAAATTTTCAGATAGTTGGCAAATCACTGAAATAACAAGAAATAAATTTTAACAAATTCAATGAATGATTAATTTAAAGTTTGTTCCCTGTCCATGGTATAATATAGGTAAATGGTAATTTTAACA
Organism: Argiope argentata; assembly: GCA_026289955.1. Taxonomy (NCBI): domain Eukaryota; kingdom Metazoa; phylum Arthropoda; class Arachnida; order Araneae; family Araneidae; genus Argiope; species Argiope argentata. Next base: position 108,405 of record JAOUZG010023595.1, on the reverse strand, counting down.
TTCTGATATCTTATCAAATCAGAAGAATAAAACAGCTAGCACATAGTATGCATATTGAATTTAAGTAATTTATACTCGAAAGAAATGAAATATAAATTGTGTATGCAATACCATTTTCGAGGTAAATATACAATGGGCAAATATTTTAAACTTAAAATGGTAAACATTTTTCTTAGAGGTTTGCTAATCATTTTATACATAAACTTATTGCTTTGCTATTCGATTTGAAATAATAGTCGTGACGAAATGTGCAGATTCAATATCCATCACAGAAACAATAAGAAATATAGTGAAGAGTATCAGTGAATGGTAGTTATAGTATTAGTTTTTTCCTCCTGATATAGCATAGGGTTGTATGTATTTAGTATGCATACTGCATCTAAGTAATTTGTTCTTGAAAGAAATGAAGTACAAATGGAGACTGAGGTTTCATTTGCGTTTGAAAAAAAAAGAACAAATACATTTTATTTTATAAACGGAAAAACATTCTAAGAAACCAATGGAATTGTAAATTTATTGCTTTACTATTCGAATGGAAGTGAGGTTGAAATAACAAGAAATGAACTTTTAAATTGTTATAGAAACCGGAAAAGTAAAGAAATGTTTTCTGATGGTAGGCTGAAATAACAAGAAATGAACTTTTAAATTGTTATAGCAACCGTCAAAATGAAGAAATGTTTTCTGATTGTAGGCTGAAATAACAAGAAATGAACTTTTAAATAGTTATAGTAACCCTCAAAGTAAAGAAAAATTTTACCGCACTTAATACATTCATAAATAAATTAATATAATTATCCCATAGAATGTATTACAATATGTGCTGTGTGTCATTCACATCGCTTTCCTTCAAAATCAAATCCCATAGAAAAACAATTATCTGGATTGGCTGATTATCTACATCTTTATTATAAAACATTAAACAGATTTTAAAACGTTTTATCATGTCAGAACATAATATTATTTTAGGAATGAGGTTTTGTTGAGTCAAAAAAAACTGTTGGTGGAAAATAAAAAAATCCGTAGGCGAAAAGTTGAAATTTTATTATCTGCACCAGAATCTAAAAAAATCGGCTTTCAATAACGTAATGCCATTGCATTTGCAAAGGCTCTGATTTTATAAAAAATTAATTAATGACTACAGCAAATAAAACCTAGAAAAATGTCATTTTGAGCGCGTGATTATATGAGATGAAATAAATAGGAAATGTGATATTTTTTAAACAATAAATGTGAGACAAAGAGTTTTATAATCGTTTGAAATATTAAAGTTATTAATTCAATGAAACAATTCAAATGAATATAAATGTAATTTAACTTGCACGTGCACGTGGTGCTTTGCCGTTCAAGAAAAGATATTCTGACATAATACATTGAAATATGCACAGCAGATTTCATTTTAATTTTTCTATGAGTTTGCTTTCTTTAGTTATAAACTGTACCACATCGTCAAATATTAGAATTATACCTATTATGGAAATTCATATTCTCTGCAGAAATTCTATTATATAAGGTATGAATTTATAGTATTCCTTTTGTTCCTACTGTATTATTATTTAAATAAATAAAAAGAAATTAATTTTGTTACACTACTATTAGGGCTTAAGCCTATATTGTATTATCTATTTATTGTTAGTGATTCCGCTAGGGTAATTTATGGTACTATAAGAATTTTTTACTAGCTATTATTAAGCATTTACAAAGATAATAGGTACAAAATAATTAGAACTGAATAAGATAATGGAGCATCAATATTTCAAGTAATAAATTTTTGCTTTTAATATCGATCTATTCAGAAAGTTTCTTTTAATCAAATTCAAAGTAAATCCAATTATTATTATCACGTAAGAACATGATGTTGTTTTAGACATCGACAAAAATCCGTAGGCGAAAAATTGAAAATTTGTTATCTGCACATACATCGCAAAAAATCAGTTTTTAATAACGCGTTGTCATTGCATTTACAAAAGCTCTGATTTTAAAAAAATAATTAATGACTGTAGCAAATAAAACCGAGAAAAAAGCGGTGCTTGGCCGTTCAAAACATGATGCTCTGGCATGATACATTGAAATATGCATAGAAGATTTCATTTTAATCTTTTACTCTATTTCCTTTCTATACATTTAGTGTCTCTATGCAGTACTTGAATTCACAGTTCAAATTAAACAAAAGACACTGGTGTTGGCATTCATGTATAAAATGCTTTTTTTTCATCGTACAAATAATAAAGATGTTAAAATGTTTCAACATAAAAAAATTGAAACGTTTTTATAGACACTATAGACTAATCTTTCGGTTCCTTTGTGCTAATTTTTTAACAATATTAAACACTTCATAGTAGCGATCATCAAAGTAAGATATGCTATTTAAAACCAGGTAGGTGAGTTTTAATGACTATAAATTTGCTTACTTTATGTTTATATGTTACATCTCTTGCTCATGAACTGTTAAACATACGTAAACTTTGTATATTTCCAAACTCATCGATTGTTTTAATTAAATTTATATCTTACTATCTTCTTTTCATCCTGCTATTACCTTTCAGAACATTATTTTAGTTCTTAAACATAGTGAGGTCCCTCAATTGCGGGGCCCAGTGCATTGCATCCACCGCACCCCTTCAGATGGCCGGCCCTGTCTATATGTTTTGGTGTTCCATCGATTGAATGTCATATGCATAGAAATTCAGACAGCTGCTTTGGAATCCAGTCCCATCTTCATTCAGTCCACTTTCAAATTAGCATGCAAATTGTGGTCATGAATACGCTCTTTTCATACAAACTGTTCATTAGCAATCATCACCATTCATCAAACATCTCATATGGTGAATGCCAATTAAATTATAGGCATTATTGTGAATCATGGAGTAATTATGGTAATAGAAAATTGATATCACATGAAGCCCAGTTTTGTCACTGAAGCCAGTTCAGATAGTCAAATTTGAGGTGTAATTGGAACACGTGGTACTCATCAGAAAGACAAATACCAATCTCTCATTTTCAAATAACAATAATAATAAAGATAAAAATGATCTGCTATCCATATTTCAATGTATCATGTCAGAACATGATTTCTTGATCGGCCAAGCACCACAATTTAAAATATATTTTTATTCATTCTAATCGTTTCATTAAATAATTCACTTTATAATTTCAAACGATCCAAAAAGAACTTTGTCTCGCATTTACTGTTTTATTAAAAAAATAGCACATTTCCTATTATATTTCATATAATCATGTGTTCAAAATTACGTTTTTTCGAGGTTTTATTTGCTGGAGTCATTAATTTTTTTTAAAAAAAATCAGAGCTTTCGTAAATGCAATGGCAACGCGTAATTAAAAACTGATTTCTTGAGATGCTCGTGCAGATAACCAAATTTAAATTTTTCTTCAATGGATTTTGGTTGATGCCAAAACCCTCATCCTAAAAACTATATCATATTCTTGCGTGGTAATAATAATAGGATTTACTTTGGATTTGATTGAAAGAAATTTTCTGAATAGATCGATATTAAAAGCAAAAATTTATGACTTGAAATATTGATGCTCCATTATCTTATTCAGATTTAATTTTTTTGTACCTATTATCTTTGTAAATGCTTAATAATAGCTAGTAAATATTCCTTATAGGACCATAAAGAACCCTAACGGTACCACTAATAATAAATAGCCAATAAAATACAGCCTTAAGCCCTAACACTGGTATAACAAAATTAATTTTTTTAATTCTTTATTTAATTAATACAGTAGGGACACAAAGAATAGTATAAATTCATATCCTATAATGCATTTTCTACAGAGAATATGAATTTTTATAATAGGACAATTCTAATATTTGACGAAGTGCTACAATTTGAAAGTTAAGAAATCCAACAGAAAAAAAGATGTTGATTTATTTATTCCTTTTGTAAATACTGAAAACAGAAAGTAAAATAAAAGATTAAAATGAAATCTGTTATGCATATTTCAATGTATCATGTCAGAACATAATTTCTTGAACGGCCAAGCACCACGTGTTAGTGCAAATTAAATTATATTTTTATTCATTTTAATTGTTTCATTAAATGAATCACTTTAGTATCGCAAACGATCTGAAAAAACTTTGTCTCGCATTAATTGTTTAAAAAAACATCGCATTTCCTATTTATTTTATTTTATATAATCACGTGCTCCAGATGACATTTTTCTAGGTTTTATATGCTGTAGCCATCAACTTATTTTTTAATCACAGCTTTTGTAAATACAATGGTAACGCGTTATTAAAAGTTTAATTTTTGAAATGCTTGTGTAGTTAATAAAATTTCAATTTTTCGCCTACGGATTTTTTGATGCCAAAAACCTCATCCTAAAAACAATATCGTGCTCTTACGTGATAATAATAATAATAGGATTTTATTTGAATTTAATTAAAAGAAATTCGCTAAAAAATCAATATTAAAAGCAAAAATATATTGCATGAAATATTGATGTTCTATTCTGTTATTCTAATTCTTTTATGCCTATTATATTCGTAAATACTTAATAGTAGCTAGTAAATAATACTTGCTGCACAATAAATAATCGCAACAACTCCACTTATAGTAAATAGCCAATAAAATACAGCCTTAAGCCCTAATAATGGTGTGACAAAATTAATTTCTTTTTATTCTTTATTTATATAATAAAATAAGGAAAAAAAAGAATAATGCAAATTTATACCCAATAATTTAAAAAGAATAGTATAAATTCATACACTATAATGCATTTTCTACAGGATACAATGTGGAATCTAATGCGAATTCATACCCTATAATATAAAAAGAATAATGTAAATTCATACACTGTAATACATTTTCTACAGGAAAAATGAATTTGCATTATAGTATTAGTTCCAAAATTTGAAGTAGTGGTACAAGTTGAAAGTTAAGAAAGCAATCTGAAATTCAATTTTTCATTTGAAACTTTATTCACTATCATTTTCATATACACAGATTTGCTCAAAAAATCATTCTGTTAATGCAAAAATTTAATTTTAAAAAAGATTGATGAATTTTAGTTCTAAAAAAGTGTGTTGTGTATTAATAATTTGGCTTAAGTATTTATGATATTACTGTTCAACTTTATCACACATAAACAGTATCTTCGTCTGCTGATTTTAAGTCTGGCAGAAGCCTATTAAAGCTGCTTAAGAAAAACAACGTTTTATTTCTCTTTCAGCATTAAAAAAAGAAACTATGTATCACCGGAAATACATTCAATTTTAATCATCGAAAACAAATCACATACTAAGCATGTTTCCTTTTTTCAAATATATATACATATACATCCGGTCACATGACTCGCTCAACTGCAGACGTGATTCATGCTTAGTAGCATCTGCGTAAATAAAACAAAAACGATAAACTTTTCAGTAAATCGTTAACACAAGCGGCAGTTTTAATATAAAGATAGCATCCATCTCTAATTATATTCTTGTAGTTCAATTCATTTTTAGATGCAGACATAATAGCGAAAATGAGTTTTAGTTTTAACTTTTGAGATTCATTTTTTTTTTTTTTTTGCATGTTTCTTTCGAGTCACACACGCACAAAATTTTTGAATTTTACCATAGGAAAAGGATGAAAAACATCTATAAAATTAAAATATACCAGTTAAATAAAAAAATTCTTAAATTAAAAAAATGACCTTTTTAGCTAAAAAGAGGTTTAAGGTAATAATATTCTCATTTAGAGTTTTATCAAGTAATTTATTTAAAATTTTGCAGACAGTTTAAGAAATAAATTACCTAGACCTTAAAATAAAAAAAAAGGTTTTATTTAAATAACGGGAAATCGTAGTTGTGCGCATTAAAATCGATTATAGAATGTTTCTAAATTACTTATTTTTCAGTTCAGGAAATGTGAACATATTGAGTTACTATTTTGTCCAATTTGAACAAAAAATATGTAGTGGATTTGAATTTGTGATATTTTTTTGTAAGAAAATACTACGAAAGACCTGAATGTGATAAAACAGTTTTTAAATATGTAAAATTGTATTAAAAATACATAAAGGCTTATATAAAAAGAAACGTAACTTAAAAAAATATATACTTAGAAACAAAATTCATGTTATTCAAGCATGAAAAATATTAAATAAAACAATATCATAATTTTGCTTTAAAAAATGACTTTTTAGCGTAGTCACCTACCTTAACAACATTTTTAAAAAATATTTTTTTCTGAGTTTTTAGCACTTATAATCTACACACATTACTTATAATTAGTGAAACTTTTTCTAATGTCTAAATAAATTTATTAATTAAAAAAAATCCTATTTCGAAGGTACAATTAGTGCTATTTCCTTAATGTTTTTTTACCTAATTTAAGGGAAGTAAAATTTTCACTGACGATATTTTTAAACAAACTGCATAATTTAATAAAAGCCTAATATTACAAATTCTTTATCTACGTTTTTGTCTAATTGCATAAACAAGTAAAACAAAGCCAATAAAAAATACCAAAAGAAAAGTCATTTATATGAATCTACAGAGCTATGCGCGGATATTCCCAAAGAGAATTCTACGTACTACTTTTTCTATTTCCATGGAATGCTATAGAAATGGAATGGCAATCTAGAGAGGAATCTAGTAAATGCTTGCTTTTCATACGCATAACTGGAACCAACATATTATAGGAAGATTACCATACAAAATGCTTTTGGCTTTGTGTTTACGTTTGCACCAAAGATAAACGCAAATATTCTCGTAGCTTAGCAAATAACTAAGGGAAATATCTGATACTCATTTGCTTAATAAATACCGAAAATTCTTTCTAGATATGTAAATAGTTATTTTCAAAAAAATTACCGGAAATAAATAGCAATGGCACTGCTATTTATTTGCGAATTTGTTTCAGATTTTTATTTAAAAAAATGTCACATATGTTTTGCGTTTAAAATATTATATATGAAATTGGAACTTTAATTTTTAACTTAAAGGAAATATAATTGGCGAAATGTAACGGAATTGACCAATATTTCTTTGAAAATTAACTTGGGGGGGGGCAGGAATTGGTTATTTTAATAAAATAGGTATTTAAATTAGATTGGATCGATTTTAAATATCTCTTTTTATTGTTATACATTTAAAGACAGCCATATAATAGCTTAATTAATTTCTTATTGAAATAAAGATGTTTATTTTGAATAAGGACTGGAATATGTCTTATAGTATTTAAAAGGTGATTCTGCAAACTCTTAAATTTATTCTATTGTGAAATGAAAACATTTCAGCAATAAGCAATAAAAAGAACTATATTTATTATCTTTAAATTAATTGAAAAGAAGAATAAGATCCATGTTTGTTCATCAAAATATCTCTTATAACAGAATATTAATAACACCCTTTTAGAGATAAATAGTTTAAATAATAAAAATAATACATCCTTTGATTACTTAACTGTCACAAGACAAAATTCATTTAACTGTCACAAGACAAAATTTATATACAAAATTAAATATATGTAAATAATAAAAAGTTTGCAATTAGATATTTTATTTGGTTAGCCTATCCCTTTATGTGCATGTGTAATTTCAGGAAAGGGATCAATGATATCCACAAAAATAAAATAAAGCAATTTTCGTTGTTCTTGATAATATAAATTAATTCTCTTCAGACTTATCTTTCTTCTACAGTCTTGGAGTTATTTGATTTGATAAAGCTGATTTTAATTCCTGTTCATTTTGCATTAAAATGTAGAGAAATTATTCAATACTTAATCTGATTTCATTTGATATTATAACCCTTTCGTAGACATTTGGGGGGGGGAGTTACATACCATCTACATTATTTTACAGTTAACACAGTGACAGATAATAGATAGATACTCTTTAAAAAGGATTTCATATTTTATTGAATCGTTTGTCTGCCTTCATTTGATATTATAACTCTTATTAACTTATTTAATATATAAAGATTACATCCCATCTACATTATCTTACAGCTAACACAGTGTTAGATAATAGATAGATAGTCAAAAAAAGGATATCATATTTTATTGAATCCTTTGGCTAACTTCATTTGATATTATAACCCTTTCGTAGACATTGGGAAGTTTACATCTTATCTATATTATCTTACAGTAAACACAGTGTCAGATAATATATAGTTACTCTTAAAAATGATGTCATGTTAGTTTCTAAGCAAAGAATTGTGCAGTTCCAGATTGTGTATGCTTAGCCAGTATGGAAAATCATATATCAAATAAGATTACCAACTACAGACGACTCACTACATGATATGTGTTGTGTATTTTGACATGAATCTCATCTTTTCATGGCAAAAAATCATTATTAAATTTAATTTTTTTCATGATCCCATATGGATCGATAGGAAGTTTATTTCTCACCCAGTAATTTAATTGTAAATATAAAGTTCAGTAAAATAAAATAAAACATATTTCCTTGGTTACTACTTTTTAAATATTAATAAAAACTCAAAATAATTTGCCAAAATTCAAAAAAGAAGTGGACTATAAAAATTAATACACAAGACTACTACATAAAATTTAAGATAATAATTAATTAAACTATGAAATGTATCGTTTTTATTAACCGGTTTTCTTTATGTATATTCAAAAAATTTCAAATATGTTTTTATTCCAAGATTGAAGATGTTTTTTTAAAAGAATGAAAGATCTTTAATGAAGTATTAGTACAAATAGTCAAAACAAATTTGATTTTTTAATTCAAATTATTAATGGATTCAACTTCATGAATTATGAATTAGGAAATTTATAAATTCATTTTGCATTTATTTCTAAATATTCTGTACTGTGTGTTTAAAGAATGGTGACTAACGAGCATTACATTATAAGTCAGTGTCTATGGAAATATAATTCGCAGAGGATAGTTTGAACATTATGACAAACATTTTCATTCATTATTACTTTATAACCAAGTTTTACAATTTTGTTCATATAATTTTTTCTCTTTTTTTTCAGACTTTGTGCATTCAAACATCCCATATCAAAAGTTATGTCTAAAGGATAATATGATTACCCTTCTTTAGCTGGATTAAAGAAAATTTCATAGGACAACACAGAACTTTTACATCAGTCACCACGACGGATTTCAACGAGGTTCCAAGCATGGACATCATCCTCGAGGAAGACATTGTCGAACCGTTCGACAACAATACGGCAGCGGAGCCCTTCGAGGACTATCCCATGTCACCCTTAGAAGCAGTGTCCACAGCAGTTATCCTGGCCATCATCATTCTTGCCACCATCATTGGAAACGTGCTCGTCATCATCTCCGTCTTCACCTATCGTCCCTTGCAGAATGTCCAGAATATGTTCATTGTCTCATTAGCTGTTGCAGATATCACCGTTGCTGTTTTAGTCATGCCACTGAATGTTGCATACACTTTGATGTCTCAGTGGAAGTTTGGTTTACCCATATGCAAGATGTGGCTTACGTGTGATGTCCTTTGTTGTACGGCCTCTATACTCCATCTATCGGCCATAGCACTGGACCGGTATTGGGCAATCCATGATCCTATAAACTATGCCAGTAAGAGGACATTGAAAAGAGTGCTTATTATGATTGCAGCCGTTTGGGTGGTCAGCATGATCATTTCTGCTCCACCCCTCATAGGATGGAATGATTGGCCTGAGGACTTCACTGAAGAGACGCCCTGTATGCTCACCGAAGAGAGAGGTTACGTCATATACTCAGCTAGTGGCTCGTTCTACATACCCCTGGTCATCATGACAGTGGTGTATGTGAAAATATTCGAAGCCGCCAAAGACAGGTTGAGACACAAGGCGAAAGCGGCTGCAAAACTGGCAGCGATGAGGAAAAGTCCTGACACCACATCAACCATTCCACTGAAGTCGATGCAATCAGAAATCAGCACTATTGCGGTCACTGATGAATCCACTTCGTCATCAGCCAACAAGGGGTCCGACGAGAAAACGGACATCATCGCCGAGGACAAACAGGTGGCGACGACTGAGTTCACGAATAAGAACAATCTCACGGTCGAAACGCCGAAGCCAAAAGGGAGAACATTGGTGCCAGATGGCAACCCACGCTTGACGGCAACCGTGCGGCACTACATGAAAGAAAAGCAAAAGATCTGTTTGCAGAAGGAAAGAAGAGCCGCGAGGGTGCTCGGTATCGTGATGGGAGTTTTTGTCGTCTGCTGGTTACCGTTTTTCCTAATGTATGTCATTTTGCCTTTCTGTGACAGTTGTTACGTGTCGAATAGAGTAGTGAATATCATTACGTGGCTTGGATACTTCAACTCAGCACTTAATCCTGTTATTTACACAGCTTTTAATACAGATTTTCGAAAGGCATTCATTTACATACTCTGCCGAAAACCCTGAATACTAACTTTAAGCTAGTATTTTTATAGCAATAAATATCAATGTGTGTGTATAAAGTAATATTATTGTTGATAATTCAGTTTTCTGATCGGAAAACAATACAAGTGTTCAGGTATTTGTGATTTGATAGCAAATATTATTTCCATATTATTTCTATTTTATCATTATTTCCGTAATTTTTCGAAATCATCAGAATATCTGGTCTAAGCCTTTTTTATTATTTAAATTAGGAAAAAACAAATAAATCGACGTTATTGTTGATTATTCAGTTGTTAATTTTCTGATTGTTGCACAATGCAAGTGTTCAGGTATTTGAGCTTTGATTGCAATATTATTTTCATATTATATCTATTTCCTTACTATTTCCATAGTTTTCAGAAATTATTAGATCTGGTCTAAGCTTTACTTATAATTTAAATCAGAAAATATATCGGCGTTATTGTTTATAATTCAGTTTTTAGTTTTCTGACTGGTAAATAATGCATATGTTCATGTATTTGTGATTTGATCGCAAATATTTTTTTCATATTATTTCTATTCCATTATTATTTCCATATTTTTTTCAAAATTATTAAAATATCTGGTCTAAGCATTTTTTTTATTATTTAATATAGAAAAAAATGACATCATTGTTGATAATTCAGTTTTTAATTTTCTGACTGGAAAATAATGCAAAAGTTTAGGTATTTGTGATTTGATCGCAAATATCATTTTTACATTATTTCTATTTCATTATTATTTCCTTAGTTTTTCGAAATTATTAGATCTGGTCTAAGCTTATTTTAATATTTAAATTAGCAAAAACGTTTTTTTTTTTACTTCTTCTAATTATGGAACTTAACACAATCAGGTATTTTAGGAAGATTTTACTTATTTTGCATTCAATTCTAGAACCTAACATAATATTTGGATAATATATTAACCCTTTACTGCACTTGGACCCATATATGGCATTGCAGATTTGATCCAACTTCATTTCCAAATTAAGTACGATAAAAATAAAATAAGTAAAACTATTTTAATACACCAAATATATATTTAGCAATAATAAAACGGAAAAAAATGTCTATAATTTTATGACATTTCGATATAACCTCACTTTTGTGTAAGTGGGTGTAAAACCAGAATTGAAGCGTGAGTGATTCATTTTCAAAAAACGATAACAGAGTAACACGTAAAGTCCTTTTTGACAGCAAATATACTTTCATGGAGTCGATGTACCCATCTTTCTGAAAAGAAAAAAAAAATCCCGCTTTTCAACTGTAATGGTTTTTGTCTCAGTGCATTAGAGCCACGTATGTTCCTTAAAAAAGCCACATATATGGTTCCATAAAAAAAGCCAAAATATAAAACGTTTTCATTATTTTTTCTTTTAATGTCTCTTATTGATAATTAAATAAAACCATTTCCACCGTGAAACAATTTTTAACGCTTTATTAATTCATGCAATAAAGGGTTAAGATGTTATTTATTTTTCACTTTGTTCATGACAATTTTAAATTTAAATTTTTATTTCACTGACCCCATTAATTGTAAAGTTTTGTCATTTATTAACTATTTTAAATTTTTCATAATTATTAAAATATTAATTTGAAATTAATATTTTTGACTTAATTTATTTTTCCAAAATATATTGAAAATTCTGTTAATAAATTTATATATGCAAATCTTTGGTTTTCATGTTTGGTGTTAAATGGAATTACATATAGTTGATTAATAAAATGAGATTGTTTTATTTGATGTATTACTTTGGCAGGTTTATTCCAATTATGATGTAAATATTGCTTCTATTACAAGGAACTGACGTATTTTTTTACAGACCAAAATGTCTTATGATTTTCCAAGATGTCTACTCATCTTTGTATGCAAGCAATAATCGTATGCCAATCTTACATGTCATTTGAATGTGTTCTATGTACATACAGTGAAATAATTCCATTAATGTGTTCAGTAATTGAATGTGGTATCAAGTGGTCTTCTCTAGGCTAATTCGTTTCTTTGATTCTCTAATTTATAATCAAAATACTCCAAAATATGCATACATCTTTTGTGTCTCTACATATAACTAAAATTAAATATCATGACAAGATAGTGGGTGTTTTATATGTTAGATTAGATACATGTTGTAAAAGTACATTTGTATTTTCGATCAATAGTATCAATTCTCTTTTTCATTTTAAATTCTTTATTAAAAATGGCTGACTATACATGTAGATTTATTCTAGTACAAGTATTTTTTATATTATTCTATAAACTTAATACATTTTTTGCATGATTGTTTTCGTTCTTAAATTTAAAATAAAAATTCATTCTAATTTTGAATATATATATTTCTAAATAAATTTAAAAAATTATCAAAATGATTTTAATATTATTTTAACCTGTTAGTTTAGATGGATATTTCAATGTCACCTGTGTATTTAGAAACCAATTCTGGTTAATAGAATAAAAACTTTACACAGTAAAAATTGACTCAAACGAAAGAGAGTCATTGTCGTGATGTTTATTCGCTGTAAAATTGTGCACTATTTCTGAGTGTGATCGCAGAGACCTCAGTGGGGGAATTCCGAAATTGAAAATAGTGTTCCAAAATATATAAAATATATAATAGCAATTGAAAATCCAGTTTTCAAAAATAGAAATCCGGTATTCTTCGATTGAAATTGTATTTTCTTCTTTTACCAAAAAGGCGCCCTCTAGTGAAGCCTTTTAAAGATTAGATTCTGTACCATAATCCTATTGCATGCAAATGAATTAATAAAACCATCGTTTTACTTAGGAATATGTCAAAAAGTGATTACATAATAACGTAGATTTCAATAATTAAATAATTTAAAGTGAGTAATGACAGGAATTGATATTCTAAAAGTTGCCTATATTGAATAAAGGCTTTAGAGATTTACAAGTTCTCGGGACATTTTTACAATAAAATTGATACAATTAAGGATTTTGTCCATGAAAAACTTAGTAAAAGTTACAACTTCTATTTCAGTTATTTCAACTTTCAACATTTGTAGAAAATGATATGATATATACTAAATCGACGATGGCAATCATTTTTTAGAGAGGAATTCTTACAGAACTTTCTTCAGCCACATTGGGAAAAGATAAAAAAGGTTAATATTGAAGATTTTGTTTCATTACAATATTGTCGTCAAAGGCACCCTTCTGGAAAAATAATTGTGCCAACCAAAAGGTTGTTGACTGTCTTTCGTTTAATCGCTCATAATTTATCTTTAGGAAGAGAAGCAAAAAGGATGCATCCAGATTAAATCCATAATTACTTGCTTAAAATGAAAATCCATTAGATTTCTGCTTTCTCCAAGTGACTACATTGCGCATGCTCAATGATAAGCAGCCGCGTAGAAGAATCGGCTTCACATCTTTGAAGCAGAGCAATTTAAGAAATTCTTTATTTTCTGATCAGCGATTGGAATTCAAATAATACCATTGGTTTCACGATATCAGTGTTGCTGTCGAAGGCACCGTTGTGGAAAAATAATTGCGCTAATCAAAAGGTTGTTGGCTGTCTTTTGTTTAACCACTCATAATTTATCTTGAGAAAGAAAAGCAAAAAGGATGCATTCAGATTAAATCCACAATTATTCGCTTAAAAAGGAAATCCGTTAGAATTACGCTTTCGCCTGGCGACTGAATTGCGCATGCCCAATGATAAGCAGCCACATAAAAGAATCGGCTTCACATCTTTGAAGCAGATCAATTTACAAAATTCCCAGTTTTCTGATCAGCTATTGGGATTCAAATAATAACATTGGCTTGATATCTTTGAGGTAGGGCAACTTATGAAATTCACCGTTTTGTGATGCGCGATTGAGTTTGAAATAAAAACATCAGCTTCACCACATCTTTGAGATAGGGCAATTTACGAAATTCATCGTTTTCTGATCAACGATTGGGATTCAAATAATAACATTGGCTTCAAGATATCTTTGTGGTAGTGCAACTTACGAAATTCACCATTTTGTGATGCACGATTGGGTTTAAAATAAAAACATCGGCTTCACCACATCTTTGAGATAGGGCAATTTACGAAATTCATCGGTTTTTGATCAGCGATTGGGTTTCATATACTAACAACTTCCCCATATTTTTGAGGTTGTTGTTCTTGTTTCTCATCCCCGTGACCAGCAGAGCTAGATCAGGACTATAAACTCATTCAATCTGAGAAATTCCAGTTCTAAAATGGGATCAAGAACCAGGTCCTGCATTGTAAGCCCCAGAAAAGATAAAATATGGCCAGGAGAATTACCTGCAGAAGAATATTTAGTGCAGAGTTCGAACTGTTTATCACCTCCGATAAAAGTCATTGATAATAGATGGCCACGAAGGAAACGGGTAAGATCAGTTTGATCTAGTCTACTACTAGAACAAGGAAACCACCTGGGCGCTTACTCGGATACCATAGGTGCACCGCCTAGAGCCTCCAAAAGTCCTTATTCGAAGCCTTGTGTTTAGAAAAAACTCCATGTAAGTAAGAGAAGTACCAGGCGTAGTGATCTCACCAGTACCAGCGCAAGCCAAACTATCAGCAATTTCATTTTCAGCAGCATCGACATGAGACGGAATCCTTTGAAAGTGGATCCTATGAGAAAGGGAACAATGTATTAGGTTCAATTTTTGAGGTAGAGCAATTTACTAAGTTCCTAGTTTGCTGATCTGCAATTGGCTTTCAAATAATAATATATCTCCAATTCTTAATGAATAGCCATGACATCCATTTTCTTCGTTTGAGTGTAATTTTTCTGTACTTATTTCCATCTGCATTTACATACTGTACTTATAAAACTTTGTACTTATTTCCTTTTTAATAGAATGTGACACTGAATGTGAATGTAATTTGATATTGGTGGAAGATTTGTGATATTACTGTTTAGACATGCTTGAGATATACTTTTTTTGATTTTGTAAATATTTATGTGGTGCTAGTGTACGAAGTTCTCTTGTTTTTCCAAGAATGTCATAAGCGCGACGTTGTACCTAAATTTTTGTTCGAATGTCACACGTAATATCTTTACATGGACTACTATGCATCGAATATAACAATCCTATATGTAGAATAAATCACCTTTATAAACAAATCTCCTTTAATTTCTTTGTTATTTGTAAAACTTTTGTTCATATTCTAGTAATATTAGATTTTTTGCATTAAAACAGAGAAATGTGTGTGGAAATGTTTAAAAATTATATATGTAGCTATATTATGATATTGCCAAAATGCATGACACATAGATCAGGGCTTCTATATCACAGTGACTAATCAGCCGTGACTGACAACAATTTTCCATGACTTTATTTCCCTTAGGAAATTTTGTAGCACCCCCCTCGAAATATGTAAAAATATAAAATAAATATATAATTTACTACAACTATTATTAACCATCGATATTATATATACTAAATCATACTTATACTCATCTATTATCAAAACCCGACTAAGCCTAATTGGGACCCAGGGCAAAACTTCTTTGGGCCCCCCTTCTGCTTTACTATTTCAGTAATAAAGAACATTCATTAAAGAAGGAAGCGAAAAATAAACTTTCTATTCGATTTGAGGCCCTTTCTGATGGGACACTGCCTTAATCAGGCTCTGACTATTATATCTATTTATACTTCATGAACTATTCTAAAAATTAAATTATTAGTTATTATTTCTTATTAAATAATGACAATTGTTAAAAAAACATAATAAAAGTTAGAAATTCAGTTTTTTAAATACAGATATTTTAGTAAAGACAAATAGGTTATTCAAAATGCAGCATATAAACATACTTTGAGTTATGGAAACCAAAAAAGCAAACCTTATTCTTATGGAAGGTAATTTCCGAAACTGCCAATTGTGAGCGTTAGAGGGCGCTCCTCTCTGGTCCTATTTTTAACGTCTCAGGTAACCATTTAAAATTCAAACACTTAATACACTTCGAAAAAGATAGAAAAGGACATGCTGATTTCTCTGAAAGAATCCCATTGCTGCTGAGATTGAGGACTTTAGGTTGAATTTGCAAAAGCGTATGCCACCATTTTGAAACATATATATATATATATATATATATATATATATATATATATATATATATACAAGAAGAATAAAAAACAGATATGTAAATGA
Organism: Argiope argentata; assembly: GCA_026289955.1. Taxonomy (NCBI): domain Eukaryota; kingdom Metazoa; phylum Arthropoda; class Arachnida; order Araneae; family Araneidae; genus Argiope; species Argiope argentata. The sequence continues at coordinate 91,929 of JAOUZG010023595.1, read as the reverse complement.
AAAAATGAGAAATCTGGCCTGAAGACTTTTTCTAGGGTCACCATCAAGCAAGGATTCCAATAAAAAGTAGAATTTTTTTCTGTAAAGAGTTAGACTATTGTCTAAAAAATTAACTCTTTTATGATCCAAAAAATTCCGAATTTTAAAGTAGAAGAGAGGCATCAATTTTTGGCACAAAAAAACAAAAGACAATTAGAAAAAAAGACAATTAGAAACAAAAAAACTCACAAATAAACTTCAAGATTGAAGAAAAAACATATATCACAAAATACTAAATACAATAAAAAATAAACCCATATTAGCAAAAGAACAAGTAAGAAAATAAGAAGTCTAGAACATACCCTTAAGAGAGAGATGTGCACTCAAGCAGAGCTAGAGAGCAAATGAAACAGACTGGAAGAAATTGAAGCGAATGCCAAATCAGGAAGGATACTAGGGAAGAGTGCTTTGTCCAATCAGAGATTAGTTTAGGCCGCCAAATCCCACCCCCGATACGAAGACTGAAGTTTTAGTTAAGGAGTGCGTAGATTATTCGATTTCGGGCTTTTTTTAATTCATAATATTTTAAGTTTTTATAGGTTCACAATCTCATGGATAAAAGGCAAACATAGGGAGAAGAGTTTTAATATAATAAAGTCAATTGTATTTTTCTCTGATTTTTAGAAGCACGGGAAAGTCCTATTCAAATTTGATGTAAGTATAGATTTTATCAGGCCGGATTTCTCATTTTTTCACTTACATATCTGTTTTTTATTCTTCTTAGTTCCACTATGTCTTTAGGAATAGCAGCATACGCGCTCTCTTAATGCATTTGTGTATCTTTCTAATTTATTAGGAAAAGGGCAATTTATTATATTTACCTCTTTTAAAATTGTTTCAGTATATGAAACAATTTTGACTGAATGCTATCGCGCTATAAAGTATTTGAATATAAAACAAAAAAATCCTATTTCAGTACTTCTATGGGTTGCCTTTGTTTTTTTTAAAACTTTATTTGAATGATTTATATGCTGAATTTTGAAAGTAGTGTATAAATTCCACTGTCATATTTCAGTCAAAATCTAGAATTATTTAATTCAGTTAGAATCTTTGGAATGCCTACTATTTTAAGACAAAATCCTATTAGGGATCGGGATCCAGAGTATAAAAGCCCTGACAAGACGTACAATAAGTTTTTATCGTTCAAAATCATCATTTCTTAATTTTGAAAATTGAACCTGCATATATTGAACTATAATACTCTGTAATATTTATTTCTTTATACACTGACTGTATGTAATAAATATTTGCATAGATAATAAACTTCCACTTATTTTCATTTGTCTTATATTTTATTTGGAATATAACTTCGAATAATAATAAAAAAATGATGTTAAAATATGGACTTGATCAGAACTTTCTAAATCTACACTCTCCTGCGAAATTCTTCCATGACTTTGAACTACTTGTGTCTTCTACAAGGGCAAATCAAAATGTCTTGGCGCCTATTTTTTATTCGCCAAAAACAGGCACATACAGATATTTACAAATAAACGTAGTGCACTATGTGTCTTACATTATTTCTCCACATTCTCAGCACACCGGTTCAGACTTTTGACCCATCGCAGCACTAAATTAGAGATCCTCCTGTGGAAGAATCCTTCCGGCTGCTTGTGGAACCAACGTCGGACCACGTTCTTAGCTTCTTCGTCACATGTGAATCTCTGTACCGCCAGAAACTTCTTCAGTGGACCGAAAACATGAAAATAACTAGGGGGCAAGGTCTAAACTGAAAGGTAAGTGTTCCAGATTCTCCCAGTGACATGACTGGAGCTTAGAGATAGACAGCCACAAGTGGTCTTGCATTGCCGTGGAGGATAACCACGTTGTCATTTTTGAATCTCATGACAACACCATTGAACACTTCTCAAAGAGTGACACTTTTCACCATAAGTGGGGTGCATTTCTCTGTGAATTGATATGGGCGTATGTCCCTTGCTCCATAGAAAACGAATAACACTTCGCTGCTCCTGAGCTGTGGATGTCTGAAGAACAACCGTCATCTTAAATGACTGATAGCGGCGCCGCTATTTGGAGCAAAAGGGAGATACGACCGGTACGGCTCAAGGAAACGTTCACTGCTGAGAATGTATATGCTCGCTTTGTATTCACGGCCGTATTTTGGCTTTAAAAAATAGACAGAAAAACTTTTTGATTTACCCTCGTATATTATGTAAGTTTGTAACTAAAGTAGAGATGCAATGCCAAATTCCTAAAAAGTCAAGTTTTTATATCTCATATTCAAATATTTAAGGAATTAATGATTGATAGAGAGCCAATATGATGGATTTGATTCGAAATTTAATACCCAAATGCAAATTCATAGATAAAACCTTAGCTTTCTTACATATCTAACTGGCCAAAAATTTGCTTAGGCAAGCATTTTTATGCACTCGTGAATAAACAGGATTTTTTAAATCAGATTTATCTTTGATATACCTCGTTGAAAAAAATGAGTATCGTGCTGTTATAAAATTACTGAAAATTCATGAATCTAGCTCTTCGTTTTGTGTTTTCAAAGATATAAAAATAAACAAACCATTTTTTTATTTACGGATGTTTAAAACGTTCGATCGCCTAAATCTCTTCATGTCGCATTTGTAGGAAGGTAATCCTTATAAAATTCCAATTCCAGATTTTAAAAGATGAGATACGGAAACCTCGACAATAATCAATGAGCACCCTGTGTATGTGTGTGTGTGTGTGTGTCAGACTGTTTCTTTTCGAATTGAATTTTCTGCTATAACAGAGAGAATTTACTCTAAAAATCACTAGGAAACAGCAAAGAAAGTCTATTATCAAATGGTCGAAACGATGAAATTATAAACATTTTCAATAATAATAACATCCTATGTTAGAAGAAAAACATTTCATTTCCTGCCTCAAATACCTTTTTTCCTCACTTTGCGCACAACTTTCTTATTTCTCTATAACAAATTCTAGAAACAAATCTAAAGCTGAGAAGAATCCGCTTTCAAACCGAAAACAGTAAACACCTGTTCTCGATGGAGGCTGTAAAGAGGTACAGGGGGTGTCGGTAGGTAAATAAATAAAAAAAATACTTCCTACAGACAAAAGTATTGATTCCTTGAGTGAATCTGGAGCGATCGAAAGTACTTTGGCGAAACTATACTGACTTTTACGAGAGAATAAAAGCAGTACTTATGGCCAGAGATTTAAACTGTTTTGTGGACCGCCGACAGTCCAACGTATCGGCATTTAATGACAATTCGAAGACTTTTAATAATGGAGTTTTCAGGTGGTTGCATCTGTGAATTAGCAAGAGAATTGATTCGGTGTGAGATGAGATATTGTGTTTAGGGAAAATTATTTTCTATTTTGTTTGTGTTTATTGTATATAATAATTGAAATGATTAAAAGAAACTTTAATTTATTTCGACGCTCTGTAAACACTGAAAAAAATGGAAAAAATTAGAAAAATTGAAAATGCCCTTGTAAAAATTAATGACTTATCTTTTTTTAAAACATCTGTTTTTTTAAAAAAAATTATTTTTATAAACCCTCATATAAAGTGAAAGAAAAACGGAAATAAAATTCCATTGTCTGTGTCCTTAACACATAGGCATTTGATAGAAATTTGAAGGTTTTAAAAAATGAGTTTTCGCGTGGTTCCATCTGGGAATTAGAAAGAAAATTAATTTGGAGAGAGGACGCCATATTGTGATTTAAGATTTTTTTCTTGTTTGTCATTGTTTGTTTATTAAAATTATTAAACGAGTTGTTGGTTTCCTTATTTATTTTGTAAACACTGAAAACAGAAAGTAAAAAAAATTGAGAAAGATTAAAATAAAATCTGCTATGAATATTTCAATGTATCATGTCAGGGCATCATTTCTTGAACGGCCAAGCACCACGTGCTCGTGCAAGTTAAATAATGTTTTTTATTCATTTTAATCGTTTCATTGAATGAGTCACTTTAATATTGCCAACGATCCAAAACACTTTCTTGCTTTTATTGCTTAAAAAATATCATATTTACTATTTCATTTCATATAATCACTTGCTCAAAATGACACTTTTCTAGCTTTTATTTGCTGTAGTCATTAACTTATTTTTTTTATCAGAGTAATTTGCAAATGCAATAGCAACACGCTATTAAAAGCAGATTTTTTTAGATAATAAAATTTTTATTTTTCGCCTACGGGTTTTTATGGACACCAAAAACCTCATCTCAAAAACAACATCAGGTTCTGACATGATTAAAAAAAAACAGAATACCCGTGTAATAAATAATACCATCATATATTTAAAGAATATTTGTTTATTAATTGATTTAATCCACCGATAACTGTGAACAAAAGGAGAATCATAATTCTTTCCTCACACACTGTATACAAAATGGATATCATTGTTTATAGGATGATGTACAATGTTGCATAAACAGATTTATTTTCACACTGTTTTAAGCTGTGCAAATGCTGTGGGATTAGAATTATTTTCTTTATGTTAGTCAAATAATTGCAAACTCTAATGAGAAGGTCATATAAAAATGTCGTTTCTTTTGCTAGTGGGTAATATAATTACTGTATTGGCTAAACTAATTTCTACATAAATATGCTTACAAGTACCAGAGATGTAAAGCAGATAATTTTCCTTTATTATGAAAAAATGCAATTGTTGCAATAGCAGAACTATTAGTCTGTTTAAGCGATAGTGCAAATGCTGCTGTTTTTCCAACTCATAAAGTTTCATAAATTATTTTTCCATATTTTAGTAGTAAAAGTATTATAATAACATAATTTTATTTGTACATTATAAATTCTCACCAAAAGTATAGTATTTCGGTACTTACACAGAATTTTTCTAATTGACAACTTAAGTTGCCATGGGAACCACATATATGGAATATGTATATTTGTAAGGATATAGCTTAGTTTAATATAAACTTTAATTAATATTTTTTTAAATATTTATCTTAAGGCAGTTACGTTACTTCGTTCTAAAAATATTGCTATTTATTAATCCAAGCACCACTTTTTATTTAATTATTTCTAGTATTCTATCTGAAATAACAGCTGAATTTTAAATTTTGTTTGCCAAAGAGCGAATAGATAACATTCTCCAACACCTAAGCATTTAATCCAAAGACACTTAAGAATTTCTTTTCTAAATGGACGAGCGTCAAAGAAATCCTCAACAGAATATTTAAAAAGGGGAGGCCACAAGATTGAAAATTAAGTTCGGGATGGGATTTAGTGCAAAGATAGTATTAACTAGAATGTTCACTCACAAAAATATAAAAGTGGAATTGTCAGACATTTTCGAGAAAATGACCCTCAAAATTTCCTCAGACTTTATTTATTAATAATGTATCGTTATTGACAATGCGCCAATAGTTTAGTGGTTAAAACACTGAGGTAGCAACTATAAGACAAGAGTTCGACCGTTGATTTGATATTTTTACTTATTTATTTCAAATTAATTTGACAATTTATAAACAGTTTTAATTAATTTCTTTTCTTTTTTTATTCAAAAACCAATATTAGTTCTTCTTTAACTTTAATTGAAATATGATTTTTGAAGAAAAATAATAATTTTAAATATGCATTATATGCATTCTCATAAATACTCAGAATTACTCAAATCAAATTTACATTTTAAAGATAATTTTAGCTAAACTAATTTCTATATAATAATATAAATGTGTTTTCAATTCATATCTGAGTAATAATATTTTTAAAGAAAAATAAGATATGTTGCTGTTGTGTCAAATGGCACTTGTCATGGACAATCCCGCTGCTGAGCCCAGCAGCAGATTAAGCCGAATGAAGCGTCTCTTGTATTTGAGTAGCGCCAACTAGGGCCAAGAGTACGACTTTGCTACACACTCACCACATTCGCTTGCACAACCCCTTTTTACAGGGGGGCACATTCACACATCTCACAGATAGCACACAGAATAACAACCATGCCCGAACCGGGACTCGAACCCGGGGCTTATAGAGCACGAGGAAGACGCGCTACCTCTGTGCCAGCAAGCTGGCAAAATAAGATATAAATGTGTTTTTTTTTAAATATTTAAATAAAATTACAGATTTTTTTTATCAATCAGAAATAAATATTTTAAAAATAAATCTCTCCCAAAAATAACTATTCATTCACTTGAATTAAGCTTCATTTTTATTCAGGAAAAATAGTAACATATATAACTTTTACGATATCAATAATTGAAATAATATTAATCATAATTTGAGTCTTTCTTTAATTTTTTAGTACACGCAAGAGACAGATTGAAAATAATTGTAAAAACATTTCAAACAAGATAGATATATTGTGACATCTTAAAAAATAAAACAAAAATGTTTATCCACAAGAGAAAGAACTGATAAAAAAACAAATGTCTTTTACTATTGAAAAATATTTGTTTTTCTTCAAGAAGGAAATCGTTTGCTTATGTTCGATGCATATCGTTTGTTACCAGCAATTTCGAACCACCCCCAATGCATTCTATGAGTTAACATCTGCTTTGTGCTTTTTCTTTTTAAATGATTGCGCATACAATTTTATTTATTTCAGCTGCTCTCTTTCATGAATTATATAAATACAGCCTGATAGAGTTATTATAAACTGCCTTTATTAAAATCATAAAGTTTAAACCTTTTAACTATTTTAAGATAAAAATAGTTTATTTTGAAATATTTTTATAGTTAAAATGTTACTTATAATTATTTTTACACTTAAAAATTATGTTATAGTTATAATTCAAGTACAATATATATAAATATAAATATTTTTTTAAAAAAAATAGACTATAGTTTATATTTTAAGAAAAAATAAATATAGAAAAAAAAGTACCTTGTTAATTGGAACAATATTTAAATTGCTAATTTAATTTTAATTCTAAATATTTTTAAAAAATGATTTTTTTTCTAATGCATATTTCTTTTTAAAATGCAATTTTAATTCACGCATTAGAAGAATAAATATTCATCTTTTTAGTCTTTAAAGATTTATTACAAAACCCTTCCTGTATTTAACATTTTTTTTTTATTTTTTTATTTTCTTGAAACCATTGTTAAAAGGCCTTCAATTCATTTCCTCGTAAGATTTAAACACCTAAAAATACACTTTTAAGCAAATGTGAATTTACTCAGACTTACTGCACGAATCTTTTACCTGAAGCCCGAGTCTAATTCAAGTCTTGACAGAGGGTTTGAGTTTGAAACTAACAAATAAATTATTAACTTTCAAAACACCACTTTTATTAATAACAAAACTTCCAAAGTCACAAAAATCTTCATGCAACGCTCTTAATATATTTCAATTAAGCTTATCAAACAAAAGTGAACAATCAGACTTAGGATCTAATTTTAGACCAAAATTTGACACCATTTCAATCCGAAATGTCATGAAAAATATCAAATAAGATCTAATTTCGTTGGCCTTCAACGTGATCCTGATTAATTAGGGTGTCATATATATGGTCCACCATTTCGAGATAATAGAACTCATCATGTATTAATAATATCCATAATGGTTCTGTCATATCAATCAAACAACTTTCAACGTAAGTGAGATTTGCTTTTCCACGTTGATTGGCAGGTCAAAATTTGGTATGGAATAAACGTGCTCTTTGTCGGCGGTAATTTAAGCTGTCAAATATTTCCAGGGAATTAGGAAATATATAATGATAAATAAGGGACGGAAATGTGATGACATTAAATATAGAAAGTGATATTATGCAAAGGATGTGATTAATTTTATTTGAAATGTCAGTGGTTTAGCTCTGTTTCTTTTTTTTTCAATCTGGGAAAGAGTTCTGACATGAAAAATTGTTTTCACACTTCAATGTACATAAAAGATAGGATGGCATTCATCATACAAAACATGAGACTGATTTATTCATGTATGAAAAAACAAACTCAGACATAAATATTTATATAAAGTGTCAAATTTCCATTTTTTGGCCGTTATTGTAAGGATATTTTTAATGTAACATATTTAAAAGTTCATATTTTATTTAAAACGTATGGGTTTTTTTTCGTGATCTGCAAACCTATACATGTTTTACCCTTTCATTTGGAATTCATTGATTATGAAAAAAGTATTCCTCTCATTTCATTGGTACTTGCTCTTTTCATTGGTACCGTCGACGCCAACGGTTTAGTAACTCATTGGCGACGGATTTAAATTTGGCGATAAACCATCGACGCCAACGAAACCAACAAAATGGTTGACGCCATTTAAGATTTGAACTATTTTTTTTTAAATAACGGTGTATTTTTTTTTTTTCAATATTAGGGTTTTAGCAACTCATTGGTGACGCCTTCAAATTTTTCGATAAAGGTCGACGGTCTAATACGTAATTGCCCATTTTGACACTTGTAAACAACATTTATATATAATTTAATATTAATAAATCAAATACGAAACAGGGAAATTAATATTATTAATTCAAAGATCTCGAGTTCAAAGTAAAGATTTCGAATTATTTTCATGAGTTATCGAAATTAAAAAATATGTTAAATCAAATATATGTAAAAAAATGAAAATAAATGCAAGAATAATTTAGATACAATAAAAAATTTAAAATTATTGTGTCACATTTCAATAATACTATAACTGAAACCTTTCTTAATGTCTCTACTAGAAATATAAAATTGAGAAAAATCAAAAATCAAAATAATTGATTTTAATTAATTAGAATTGTGATATTCTCTACTGAAATCTAAGTTAATCACAATATCTAATTGATAAGTGAGAAATTTATAACTGTTAATTGATTCTAAAGCATTATAATATGAATATTTTTTAAATAAAATACTAGTTTTTGCCCGCGACTTCATACGCTTGGAAATTTTGGATGTGTATGTGTGAGAAAAAACGATCTAATCAAATAAAAAATGTTATCAAACCGTATTATTATGGTGCTGTTGATAATAATTTCTGTCTAAAATTATTTAGTGAGTTTTCCGAATGTGGCAAAAACGGCCGCAACAGAGTTTCCAATCGTAAGGTTTCAATGAACGCTTCAGCAAATTAACAGAAATACAGAAAAAAAAAGAATGCATGCAAATATATA
>JAOUZG010023595.1:56096-72631 GCA_026289955.1 Argiope argentata | reverse complement strand
TATATATATATATATACCAGACATTACTATTTATCAGCATCTCAGAATTCATTGTAGTCTGCATTTCAATCTTTAATGCAATAACTTACTAAATTATTGCACTGTTCATGGCACTTGTCATCAGGGCCCGACTTAACCCAGTTGGGGCCCGAGACAAAAAAAATTTTGGGACCCCCACTGCTTTACTATTTAATTAATGAAGAACATTCATAAAAGAAGGGAATGTAAAACAAAACTTGTATTCAATTTGGGGCCCCCACTTATGTGGGGCCCCGGGGGAACGACTCCCTATGCTTTTGGCTTAGTGAGGAGGCTTGTCATAGAGAAGTCTGCTGATGAAGTCAGTGGTTTTTAGCAGCTCCTTAGTGTCTCTTGCTTCAGTAACGCCATCTAAGAATACGTCTTAATAGCCGACTTTCTAGCACAAAAGTAGCGTGTCTTTCTCTTTTCTGGGAGTCCCGGGTTCAAGTGCCGCCTAGGGTATGGTTGTTCTTCAGTAAAATTCATCTTACCTACAGCCGACTACCATTTCACCGCTGAAAGTAGATGTATCGATAGGATTTGTTGTGGCCGACTGTGGACTTAAGCAATGTCCATCCTCAAATTGAACAAATCTGTCAAACTGATGATCTCTTCGAGATAATTGACCCCTAAGTGGTCATAAACTGACCACCTCCTCCTCTACAAACTTTCAAATAGTTGGCAAAAAACGGACAATTTTAGACATCATGTCCTTCAGAGTCCTAAGATTACTTGGTACCCTCGGTACTGAACTCAAGTCATTATTTTCAACTTGCAGATGTTTTCTGTGATCGGAGATTTCTGTATATTCCTTTAAATATGGTAAACAGTACCGATTCATCCACAAAAGCATTTATTTTCCTTCATTCTTTTAAATCTTTGGAAACATGCTGGAAATATCCCATGTCCTGATATAATTTGGATTACCAAAAGATGGTATCTTTATCTTTTTATTTCTGAATTAGGAATAAAATCATAAATACTTCTGTGTGCTATCTGTGAGATATGTGAATGTGCCCCCTGTAAAAAGAGACTGGGCAAACGAATGAGGGTGACAGAACTAAGTCGGTCCTCTACCTATTTCTAGATACTCTAGTCCTTGTGACTAATAGATTCTGCAATCTTTCCCCATCCAGTCATGGACTTGGCCTAGCACTGGTGGCCGAGACATACAAGAACAACAGCACCTTAATTACTCATGCATCACAGCCCTTTTTACGGACTGGGCTTCTTTCATACATTGCCTTCTCTCATCCATAGATTGTAATTCAGATCTGAATGCAATAACGATCACATATGATTCAGTAGCCCCAGTGGTATTACTATTGATATGGATGGCTAAGTGAACAAAGCAAATTTATCGTTTGTCAGCCACCACACTCACAGAGAATCTTCTGCTGGAGGGTTTGAGCTCGCAGCTCAAAAATTAGAATCCAACGCTCAATGAACGTGGCCATCCCATCCAGACACCAAATACTTTTATTTTCTGAAATGAAATTTTTTATTCAAGGTGAAAAGCCATTTCAATGGTAGATAATCTTAGAAAATAATATTTTAGTCTCGTAAGTATCAGGTAAAAGATAAAATTAATGAATTATTGAAATTATGGTGGATAGCACAAGAAAATGTGCTTTTAAAATCTGAAAATATTGTACATAATTAATTATTAAAAATACTTGAAAAGTATACTTGCTTTTATACTCATTGCTTAATAGATAACCTCAGTAAAAAACCTTATAATTTAAGAAAGAAAAAAAATCTCGAAAAGGACATTGCATTAGTTTTATTTCATTATTATATTTAATACATTTTATTCTCATTTAACAATATTTATATTTAAGTAGTATTAGTAGCTCTATTTTGGTATTCATTTATTACGATTTCCAGGATTTCGGAGATCAAATGTTATTGTGTTGTGTTGTGACTTATGTCACTTGCCTATGGACAATCCCCCCACTTATACAGCAGCAGATTTAAGTCGAAAGGAGCCCTTGTTTTTTGAAGTGGCACCAGCTAGGGTCAGGAGTACGACTTAACTACACACTCACCATATTTGCTAGCACAGCCTGTTTTTAAAGGGGGGCACAGTCACAAATCTCACAGATAGCACACAGAAGAACAACCATGCCCAAACCGGGACTCCCTGAATACGAGGAAGACGCGCTACCTCTGTGCCAGAAAAGTCGGTTGGAGATAAGATGTATGTAATTTAAAGCCGAGGATGTCCTCTTTTATGTTTATAGGATTAAAAAGTATAAAGGCATTTATAATTTTTTTAAAAAAAATTGAATTAAGCGTCAGTTTCCATAGAATTTTGGAGAGAATTTTTTGAAATTCTATTTACAAGCTTCTATTAATAATGAACAAATTATTAATTGCTACGAATAAAAATGTTAGGCATCCATTTGTTGCGCACATTATTTTATATCCATTTTAGACGTGCAATACTGATTTGGCTGAACGAAGATAGAAATTTCTATTAAGAAGTTGCCGCTATTACGTTAATTTATGTAATTTTCTTTGGCATTCCAGTTATTTGTAAAGTATCATTACATATTTTGATTATTTAATATAATTCACTGACTGTATATTTCCTGTTTGATTTCTAAATTAAAAATTTTAAACTTGTTATGTGTAAAATCTCTTTAAAAAGTGCAATCTTTTGATAAATTCTTTTTTCAATATTGTTAATTTCTCAGTTGGCCAGTTACCATTTATCTCTGTTCACGATAAACATGTTTTAACGCGATTAGCTAAAAACTCAGTAATTTATTCTCGATTTGTTGATTAAGAAATAACAATAATTCTTTTCTTTAGTTTTACCGATGGCATTTTAGTCATTAATATTATATACAATACAAATCATATTAACGCTAAGAGAAACAAAGTTGGAATGTATTTTTAGATAAAATTTACAACCTTTAACAAAACAGAGTTTCTGTAAAAAAAATTCTATTTTATCCCGATTCACCTTCTTTCATAACTGCAACATATTTCTACTTTGTCACAATTCTTCCATTTCCGTCGTTAAGATAATAGAAAATTATGAATTATGTCAATTAATTTTGTATATTTCGTCTTATCAGTCAAAAATGATATAGCAAGCCTTTTGTTATTGATCAACAGTCCTGTACTCAAATTGATAAGATATTTTCGGAAGCAAACATTAGTTGAGTTGTACTCAGAAAAGAATCATAAACAAAGAAGGAAAGACAATAATTGCCAGAGATCTTAGCGTCGATGTCAACATGCCATGATTTATTGATACTAGAAAGCATTTTAATGGAAGGAAAATTAAAGAGAAATGTCCTTTGCTGTTGTCTTAATGTGGTTAAGATGATGGAGGTCGAATAAACAGATCACAACAATGCGAAATTGTTTTGTTCTATTCATTTGGATAGAATAAATGGCGATATACCTAGTGAATTGCTTGGTGGGACAATAAGAGACATTGCTAAAAGATAGTTCTTTTTCTGAAGTAAATAGTATTGTTTCTCCAATCCATTTTGCTACAAAACTATTTATATCCTTTTCCTAAATTTGTTCTTTTATTATCGTTAAGATTCAAATGCCTATGCAAGATTTAAATAGTTTTCAATAATATTTTATTTCCCATCCTATTCATTTATGTTATATTATTAATAATCATTTTCGGTAATATATATTTCCCATTTTCGAATACATTTTTTCATTTCAAAACATAATAAAATTGTATTATAAATCATTCCAAGATATCAAAAATTGAAAGCTAGTTATTATTTTAAATTGGTTTAAGTATGATTAAATGACCGTTCAAAGCAATTACAAGACAAATTGTTAATTTACAATCACTGGATTTGGTTCAAAAGTTTGTTTTTTTGTGGTTGATGTTTACTAAAGAGCGGTATTTAAAAGTTTTGATTGAGATTTTAAATCAAAATTATAGTATTTTAAAAAATTAGTTTGGCATTATAATATTATCTAAAACACTTTTTGAACGACTCTAAACTTAAAAATTATTCTTCATAGTCTCGAAAAAATGACAGAATTACTCGTCTCGAAGCTAGTTTATTAATGGTCAACGTTAAGTATTAAAAGCTATCCTCCATCTTTTTTTTTATATAGCGGACATAAAGGTCACTGGTTTCAGCTAAGTTCTCCGTCAACAGTATAAAGAGACATTTAATTTTCCTGCTCCATTTAATAACAAATTTTATAAACGATCCGAATTGGGAAAAATGTAAAATATCTTAAACTGATATTCTACGTTAAACTTCCTTTTAAAGGCCGGATCAACTCTAGTAAATACATATATAAAATAAAAAAAGTTCTATTCTAAAGTAACCTCATTGTCACATTCATTGTAAAACACACTATGACTAAAGAATTCAATGCAAAAGAATTTTAGAATTAATGCTAATTTATGCTGCTCAATTCAAGGAATTTGTTTCTTGAATCAATCTAAAACCAGTTCAAATTTTGTAAAATAAAATAGTTATCATCAATACTTCCTTGTTTATCTGGACTGATATTTTACAGAGATCTTAACTCGTCAAAGCTCGATGCTTTCAAAGAACTTTCAGAAAACATTTTGTAATCAACTGAAAACTCTTGAAAATCCCACTAGGAAGGAGCAACTTGAACATTTTGCAAGTGCTTTTTCGTCAATTTCATTAAAGATAATAAATGAGTATTTAACAATCTAATCACGATTAATACCAAACCAATTGTCATCTATCTTATATAAGATTTGGATTAACTTATATTTCAGAAGTTAAAAATTTCTAATAGGCCTAACATGATAATAATTTGCATTTTAATTTTCCTGAAATATAATTACAGAAACGATCATTCAATAGTAACAATAGTTGATAATGAAACTACATTTACCCTAAGTTGTTTTTAATCAAGTAATAGATCAAGAATTTCTCCAAACGATATTCTTAACAAATGTTTTCTATGGATTTTATGTAATTAACATCAATCTGAATTCATTAATATCGTTGCCACTCCTAACAATTTTTATATTTCCTGCTAGTGTTTTTGAATTTGTGTTGGATGTTATAAAACAATCTGATTTAAGCTAAATGTTGTCATTTTAAGAAACAGGATTGTCGCGCAAGATATTCATCTCCAATGTACCGCTCATTTGAACAATTTCAGCTTACTTTATCACTAAATACTTTGAAATATAGACATGTACATGATAAAAAAAATGTTCAAAGTTCATATTCAGGTTCATGAAATTGTCTTGTTCAAAGTTGAATCCTAAAACAAAACTGAAGTTATGTTTCATAACAAATATAACATTTTAATCTAAAATTTAGAAAATTCAATCAATGATTACATTTGAATAAAATTTCAAGACAAAAAAAAAACGCATTTCCAACACATGATTCACAAACGAAATGGAAACAAAAAATATTTATTAATACAAATAAAAGCAATTGATGACTACAAACAAAAATACACTAATAAAATCATTACAGCATTATGCACAGGCATATGTACAGTTTTCTGTAACAATTGAACTTTTTCAAATTTCAAATATTTTACAAAAAAGAATGCACTATGCAAGATAAAAATTACCTCTATATGAATGAGATTATTTTAAATTATATTATGCCAAAATTATGAAAACACCTATATCACTTAATACTCTAAGATACATAATATTCAGAATTTTTACTTGACGTATTAATTTTATATTACGTAAACACGAATTTATTTCACACAACATTTGGGGAAGATTCAGTTTTATAACAAATTTATTCAGCCCTTTTAAAGAAAAATTTTACGCAAAATAGAGATAAAAGATTTGAGAAAGGTTTTGACATAAAATATAAGAAACAAGGTTCATTAACAAGACTCAAATTCAAATAAAATTTAATTTTGTCTGTCATTAAATTTCAAAAAATTTCTAAAGTTGCCGACGTTAATTTTGCTTTCACTTTTGAGCACAATATTTTTTTTAAACATTTTTACTGAGTAAATTAATGCAAACTCAGAATTCAGAATTTATTAATTCCAAAAAATAATTACTTTAAACTATAAACTTCAACACCGACAGTTTTGAAATTTCATAGAATTTTAGGAAACGCGCGAATTATTACGAAATAAGTTTTTAAGGTAACAATTAAAATTCTAACTAAATTTAAATTTGATTTGCTTCATCGGGTCATAAATATAACAATCCAATTCAAAATTTAGACAATTCGATCAATGATTTCATTTGAATAAAACTTCAAGACATAAAACGACAAATAATTCACAAAATTTCAAGACAAAAATGACGCATGATTCACAAATGAAATAGAAAGAATTTTTATTAATAGAAATCAAAACAAATAATTACTACAAAACAAATATTACAGCTAAGAAGAATATATTTACAAAATATTTTGAACAATATATACATGCATATTCATTCTGAGTTTTATGTAACATTTACTTGATTTTTTTTTTAATTTGAAATTTTACAAAACAAGTGATCCACTATTTAAGATAGGAAATACCTATTTATGCAAATGAGATTATTTCAAGCAATATTAAAGTATGAAAACTTCTAGATCATTTTTATTATTTTAAGAAATAATATTCACATTTTTTGAAACATTTATCATTACCTAAATACAAATTAATTTCATAACTATTAAAATTTTTAATGACTTTCAGTTCTATCACCAATTTATTCAACCTTTTTGATGAGTAATTATATAGAAATTCACGGCTTATGCACCATAAGAATAGTTTCCAACATCATACATAAAGAAAAGACTTAAATTGACGAGTATCATAATAAACGTAAAATTTCATTTCAATTCATATCATTTAATTTTAAGTCGTATTAAAATCCTAACTACATATGTATTTTAATTCATTACCGATTAAATGAATGCGAGCTTAAAATTTAGAATTTAAAAAATCGAAGCATTTTAAAGAAATTGCCTTTATCAACTCAAAATTGACAGCTTTGAAATTTTATAGCATTTTAAGGAAGCGGATAAATAATTACGGAATTAAAATCAGCTTAATTAAAGAAATAATTAAAATCCTAACTAAATTTAACTTTAATCGATTTTGTCACATCTATTTGATATATTTGTAAAGAATGAAATTGAAGATATATAGTAAACACTATTTCTTTTCTACCAATATCCGCGATTTCTAAGGAAGCATATTGATCTCCATGGTGATCAGACATGATGATCAATTAGTACTTCCTGGTATTCGGAGAATCTCTAATTGGTTGGCCGGCCGAACCAATTGACATTCCCCGATAAAAGAACTTCGCCCTCTTATAACTGCACATTTAATATGTATTATATTAATCTTATAAAAAAATTCCAAAAAACAGAATTTTGCTTAGCATTTAGAATTTAAATATTCCGAATAAGAAAATTAAATTTGCCTATAAATAAAATTTTCTAGAATTACAAATGGATGCAACAAGTAACGTTTTTATTATTGCCAAAAAATAATTATAGAAATTAAAATTAAGTACATTATATTAAATTAAGTGTATGTTACTTTATGAAACAGGCAGTTAAAATTTTTATATTTAATCACATTAATATTTATTAAAAGCGAAATCAAATACTTTTATTAGTCAAAAGAATATTTTCATTTAATCGTTTCTAGTTTGACTCAAATTTGATTCAATATTATTCATTTATTATGAAATCTACTAGAATAGATTTTAAATAAAATTTCAGAAAGTGCAAAATGAAAATTTTAAATAGCTTTACTTTAATAAAAAGGAAAGCAAAATCTATAAAACATCTTAATTTTTGCTCTCAGAAGACACAGAAATATCAATTATAACATTTCATCTTAAAATATATGAAGTAATTGATTATACAAGAAACTTAGCGATAATTATTTTACATTTGATTCCAAATTATACATAAACAAAATAAGCAAATTACAAATATACATTAATGTATTAACAAATATACATCATATAAAACAATTTGAAAGAAGATACACTTGTAACATACACTTGAGTTTAGGCAAGTGTTGAGATAATTTTATATACTTAACATTATTCCGATCAATTTTAGATTAATATATGCCTCATGAAATCTTTCAGAAATTTAACATACTTTAGGACTGAAATATACATATTCATAGATTAAAAATTTAACACCAAAATTTCATTACTTAAATTCCTATCAACTATAATGTTCTAAATAATGAAAATGATATACAAAAAGAATTTTAATCAAACTTTATCTATTAAATACATTAATATCATTCAAAAAATAAAGCATTTCTATTGAATTAAGTGAATATTTTCGCTTTTCTTCCGATGAAATACATTTCCACAAGTCAAAATTGAGAATATGAACAGACAGTTTACATCTTATGCAATAAAATCAGTCTATTAAGTCGAATGAAATATTTCGAATTTGCTTTATTCTCTGATAAACTAAATTTTGACAAATTAAAGAAACATTTTCAGCAGATACAGTTTATATAGTGTTGGTTTGTATTCTGATAATCAAACTTGATTCCTCTATTCTCTTCAATTCTTAGATTCAGCATCAATCATTTTATCCAAAATCAATCTAATTTTGTTGGATCAATTGATCTTTGTTGTAACCAACTTTATAAATTCATGAATACAAAAAAATTACTCGATTCTTTCTAGTATTTAATTATATTTAAAATTGCTTACTTTCGAATAAGTTATGCTAAATTATTACAAAATTAACTAAAGAAATTTGAAGTAGACTTGAATCTAAATTTTATAATAAAACTTGAAATTTTAAAAGAAATTAGAAATATTATAAAAGAATTTAATGAAAGATTTGATTAAAAATTCGAACAAATAGTATTGTAACCATTCAATGTCATTTACAAAAAACATTATCATTAATGTACTTAAGTACTGTAACTTTTGCTTAGACAACATATTTTAGAAAAGAATCAGTCTAGAATAAACAGAACATTTTTGTAACATTTTATAATTAACATAACATTTTTGTAACATTTGGAATTTATAACATCTTTGTAACATGTATAATGTTCGAGAAAATTATATTCGTATTTGCTTTACAAAATCAGAATTTAAAATATAAATTTTATAATAAATAACAGGAAAGTTGTTAAGGCAGATAGGAATCTAGGAGTTTAGAATGTTACTTCATATGATGCAATTTTCCAACTAAGATACTTCGATATTTTTGAAAAATATAGTCTGGTCGAAGCTCCTTATTTAATGATTAAACTATACTTGAATCAACCGTTGGAAATCAGGAGCTGTATATCCACAATTTAGAAACAATCAAATTCAACATTTATCAAACTTGAAATCTTGATTATTTTACTCGAACCCTCCAGAATAATCCAAGAATAGCCTGAACGTCCTCTTGCAATCAATATTGGCAAGTCTGCATTAGTCT
Organism: Argiope argentata; assembly: GCA_026289955.1. Lineage (NCBI taxonomy): Eukaryota > Metazoa > Arthropoda > Arachnida > Araneae > Araneidae > Argiope > Argiope argentata. The sequence continues at coordinate 63,224 of JAOUZG010023595.1, read as the reverse complement.
TGGTCCAAGGAAATCAAAACTTCAGTGTTATCTGCAATAAAACATAATTTAGTTTATGTCATTTGAATGGATAAAAAGATTTCATTAAAATAAATCAAAATACTGTAATAAATACATAAATGTTATATTTCTCAGCCTAGTACAATTTATCTTGAATACTCAGATTTGATATAATTGAATAGGATATAAACTTGCCTTTGTATTCCAATAATTACTCAAAATCTATTGCATTCTAATTGAAGGAATAGGTGTTTTGAAGTCATACCAAATCTTAGAGACCTCTTGATAAAATCTTTTCTATAAAAGAAAAAAAATTAAGTATCATACGGCCATAGAATACCATTTATAACTTGGTCTTTTTCCTATTGTAATGTTTTGCTTACTGTTTTCGTCCTGTAAACAATGCTGTAAAATCTGGCTTGTCACTTTGTATCTTCGCTTTTGCTTCAACGAAGAAGACCAAGCCCTTTTTGTGCAACGTAATTTTATCAAATCCATTGATGTAATAATAGTTTAAAAATAAATTAATGCATAAATACAAACATTCCAGCAGTTAAGATCCTTGAATAGTGTAAACAGTTTGCTTTTCTATTTCAGTGAAAATATTCCATATAAGACTCTTTAGAAAATAGATATACCATAATGTCACAATGTAACTTGTTACTTATGGCACTTTAAAAGCCCATTTATGAGCCATCAGTTATTTAAGCAGAGTGTTCAGTAGCGTCTGAAGGTCACTGAAAGACACGCTGTAAATAACCGCCACGAGTAAGCATTCTTGTCATGATTGAGGATAAGTCCCTGCATGGGCTAGGTGCCGCAAGAAACCAACCACTTCAGCGTCTGAAGGTCACTAAAAGACACGATGCAACTGCCCGGTCGCTGACAGTAACTATGTATCTTGATTTGATGATTGATCTGCATTTTGATAAGTGTCCAAAAAGTAATAAGTATATATTTACATCCAGTAAACATTTGAAGCCAGTATTCACCAGGATTAAGAATTATTTTCTATGATTCCCCGCACTTAAAACCATCTTGTAAGGAACTGGAATCCAACAATGTGAAAAGATGTACAATAAACCAATCATATTGATCTTGCTCAAAATATTCTTGGTAAAATCACATCGAAACTTGATATCTGTAAAAAACAAATTGGTTAAGAAATAATAAATTAATAGGGATTAAATAGAATCCATTTGTAAAAGCTAACCTTATTTATGCCATATTATAATAATGTGTAGTCTAGATCTCCGACTGAAAAAATTATCTAAAAGAAAATTTATTTTGATTTCAATATTCATGTAACTAAATTTTATACAGGTTTTCCTTTTCAGTTGGATTAGTTATCAAAATTTATTCTCATGCTAACTGAAATAGGTGAATATAATTATTGATGTATTCAGACGTGGTGACTTACCCTAGGTTTGTAGAAGTTTTGGATCATGCGAAAATTTCCATCTGAAGGAAATTGGAGTGACCAAAGCCTGTTTATAAAAGATTATATAGGTTAAATATTAGATGTAAAGGAAGAACGATTTATAAAAAATTCTCGTATCAATTACATTAATATTCTACTTACCCTCTTCTTCCAGAGACGAATGGCTATAGATTTCTAATTTTTCTCCTTGGATACTACTACAATGTACATTTCTAATTCCTGTCATGCTCCTCTTATTAGAGAATTTGGATTTATGGAAATCTTCATTCTTATTTAATCAAACTCCAAGTATGGTCGATTTGGCGGTATGGTTGAGTGAAATAACAGTTCGAAAATCATTGATGCAATGATTCAATATAATGAAGGTTAGATGTAAAAACCCATCTAAAATGTAGGCTTCGATTCTCATACAATTCTTGAGCTATATGGGCAACTCGTTGAATGCAATCAATCGATCGATAGGAGAAAGTATTAAGCTTCGGCTAAAAACAAACTTCCAAGATTTTTTAATGGCTATGTTGATGCAAAGCATTGTGCAGGATAGTCTTATTGAGAGTTCAATTTTTAAAGTGATCATAACGTCAATTCTCTCAAATTTGTCCAAAGGCATATTTGCATTCTGTTAAAATATCCCTCTTCAATTCTTAGAGAGCGCTTCCCCGGGTGGCTGATAAGGGAATGCCTTCATTGATTTCTTTGGGTGGTAGAGAGGAAATAAAACACTCTGGAGATCAACAGACAGAAATCCAACTCCCTTGGGGCTTTGTCAAACTTTTCCCCATGAATTGTGCAATCATTCTTACTAGTCAGCATCATAATAGCCATACTTGGAACAGAACAATAGGGAGGTATGATTTCTGCCGATGGACAAAGGAGTTACACCAGGCTTGTCTCCACTTCGCGGATAACACCCAACTGTCTCCACAACACATCTTAAGCTATCCAGCAATCCTGGCCAAGCTCTTTAACATTAGTATAGAGGATCCTGTGGAGCTTCTTTTTATAGGTAAAGCTGTAGAGATCGCCATGGTTGCCTTCGAAAGCTTCGGTGACATTTTGGGGTTTTGCACGCACTTCATGGACACGACATCGTTAAAATATCCAAGATATTCAATCTATAGAATTGTCTCCTGGAAAAAACTCAATATACTACAGAAAAGTTCATTTTCTTATGTTACAGTACTTTCCAGCAAAATTAATTCTATTCTCAAATATTTTCACATCAATTAACTGCAACAGGGTAAAGGATTTTATTTCAATTCATCTGTATTGTAAAATTTCATCCAGTGATTAATCATCAACTGCTTATTTATTAAAAGATAGTTGTAAAATTTCTAATTATCTTTCTTATTTCCCATTTTCTTGTACAAAATCAGTCCATAGTATTTGGAAATATCGCTGAGAAGAATTTGTCCCATAGCTCATTAAGGTAATTTTTCTTATTCGAAATGCAAACCTGTTCTAGATAAAAATTTCTAAATATTTTAAATTACACGAATAGCCAACAGTATTTCCTAAAATTTGCTAACAGAGCATTGTAAAATTATCAGATGAAAGAATATCCGAGAGACTAAAATTGAATTCTATTGAATTGGAAGAAAATTTTCATTTAATAGATTTATTAAAATTGCTCTGTACTAAAAAAAACCTGAATTTCAGTTGATGTATTTAGGAACATTGAAATTAAATTAATGTAAATATACAAATTACTTCAATGGCAGTTAAGAACACTAAAATTAAATCAAATTTATCGGTCATTGGATATAATAGGTTAGAATACTTATGGGATAGACTGTTTAATTCTATTGGAAGTCATTTAAAACATTTAATATTTTAATTTTGTTCTTCGATGTCTAAATGAAGCTTTTAGATAATTCTATTTGACACTTCCTTTGTTTAAACTATGCTAATTATTAAAAGGATTTTCAGGAGAACTCGGTTTGAATACCTGTAACTGTCCTGCTTTTTGAAGAATTACACAGCACAACAATTAAAAATTACCTGCAATTAATTGCTTTTTAACAAGATTAATTTTGATCTTTAATTTACAAATCTAATCTCTTATTTATGGAAAATTCCCAGTCTGATAAAAATAAAACAAACCAAAACTATGATCACGCATTATAAATGCCAGACATTTGATTTACGAACTGCTTGTCTCATAACCTTCCCCAAACGAAACCGAATGTAAAATCACGCTTGAAGAATTACGAGCAATGAATTTCAATATTTTTTTTAATATTTAAACTACTTTTGATAAAATACCAAGTATTCCTTTTCAGAAAATCCGCACTTCTCGTGTATAAAGAAGTTAGTAATAAATAAAACCCTATCTACTATCCATTAAGATACACTTAAAAAATTTATAGTAAGTTAATCAAGTAAAAAGATTAAGTAGTAACTACCATTCAAAAACCAAAATGAAATTATCGTTTCTCTATAGCTCTAGATTCTATGAATACATATATAGATATCATTTCAATACCTGTAAAAATCAATCACTTCCCTATTGATGATCTTCCAGATATTAGATACTATAGATTCAAATTTGTCCTGTATAAGGCTTTAAAAAGAATGTTACATGAGAACTTAGGCCAATTTTTGCATTTAATATCCAATAGATAGCAATTTGAACCATTCTGCCTGGATTGGATGAAAAGAAATTATTATATCACTTAAATAATTCCTTTATAGAAATTACTGATTATACATTAAATCATTCTTAGGAGGATTTTGGAAATATAATTACATGAAAACTAATTCATTTAATGAGCTTCAATAAATTAACAGATGGATGAAATAAGTCTTCCAATTCACACTTCTCGACCCGTTTGTAAATGCGACAGATATTATTCATGATATTTTTACCATTAGAAAAATTGATCCTTAAAAAAATTCAGGAAGTGATTTCAAAGCATTGATTGCACGGTTAGACTACACTACGGAATCGTTCATCAGGTCGGTTGCAGCATCAAGAACTATAATTTCTCCAAAACCAATAGATTAAAAAAAAAAGACGCAATGCACTTTGGCCTAACTGATATCAAGAATCAAGACATTTTATTGGATTCTAATTTCCAATAAAATGTCTTGATAACTAAACCTAAAAAATAAGCGACTTTTCACCTGCAAATCGATTCAAATGAATATGCATATAAACTATCCCATATAATTCTAAGTCTTATACTGTTCGATTCAATAAGCCATTTATTAAACTACACTACATAATTCTAACCGCTATACTATATAAATCTATAGGTCATTGATTATACTATGACCATATAATTCTAAGCATTATACTATACTATTTTATGCGTTACACATTTTAATTATATATATAGTACAGTATTACAGTACGGCAAGGACAAATATTAATTTGTGTATGTTAAATTCGATAACCAAGAAGCTAAAATAACGCTGATGAAAAATTTGTGGTTGAAATCTCATTGGTTAATTTGTTTCGTTATTGCTAACGGAGAATAAGGAATGTAGGACATCAAGAATATAAATAAAAAATTAAGAACAATTAAAAGACTACAAAGCCTTTAACAAATTTCTATTAATGTGCCAATAGGGTAGTATCGAAATTAAAACTGAATAAAAGGCTAATTAAATTATGGAAAACGGACTAATCTAAAATGGTTTATACATTTATAAAGTATACGTATTTACTGCATCTTTCATACTGAAGAAATATAGATTCTAGAAAGATTAAGAAATTTATCAAAATTTTTCACTTGGAGATTCATTTTCGAATATCCAATATTTAAGACGCAGTTACCATTAAATTAAGATGCAAATCGTAAATATGGGAACTTTAATATTAAAGATTTGAGAATTTAATATCTGTGTTTTAACGCAATAGACTACGATTGATTCCAAAATAATTCTCCCATCTGAAATTTGTAAATAGAATTGAAATAACGGTATAGGAATTTAAACAGTATAGTAATATAATATAGGGCAAGATTACAGCCTGTAAAACATAACTTGAAAGTTTCCATTTGAGAAGACCTTAAGCAAAAAAATTTCTGAACTATATTCAATTACATTTAAAGAAAAAATAGAATTTGATCATGTATATAATTAGTTAAATGCATTACCAAAGCCAAGAAAACCGCACATTTTCAAACCAACGTATCAGAAAAAGTCTAATTGAGCCAAATATTAATCTGTCTATTCCCAAATATCATAACTAAATCCTTTCTAAGATTTAGAACAAAATATCTGAAGCCAAAGGACTCATGATGCTTTGATAGTCGATTATGCTATGTAGGCACAGTCTCAATTTTTTTTCTACATTACCACACAGCAGATAATTTCTAAACTATGCATTTCAACCATTACCCAAGTTACTACCACCAAAACAGGCATTATAAATTTACTGCAATTCCTTGCCCACCACCTTCTATGCTTCATTATACTATATGGGTCAATTTACTTCATGCATTTCTCCCAATTAAAAGTGACAAGACTTTCCACCCTCAAGGCTCTGTCCTTTACTTGAGCATGCATCCACACTCATACGAATAGCACATCACCAGTGTACATACCTTCTACATTCATACTACTTCAAGCATTGCCCACTGCTATTCTATGCATCTCCACTCGCTTTACGCAATCACCACTAATACACCAAACTCATTGTTCACTCATTACCCACGACAACACAACAAAAACCAAAACATTCCAAACTAACCACAATTCACACATTACCCACCCCAACTCAACAAAAACAGGCATTTCAAACTCACCACAATTCAAACATTACCCATGCCAAATCAGCAAATACAGACATTCCAAACTCACCACAATTCACACATTAACCACGCCAACACAACACAACAAAAGGGACATCCCAAACTCACCTCAATTCACACATTACCCAAGCCAGCCCAACAAAACAAAAAAGGTCATTCCAAACTCACCACAATTCAAACAATACCCTCGCCAACACAACAAAGGATATTCCAAACTCAGCACAATTCACACATTACCCTCGTCACCACAACAAAAGACATTCCAAACTCACCCACACATTGCCCATACCACATTAAAAACAAATATTCTAATCTCACTGAAATTCCCACATTACCCACAGCACCACAAAAACAGGCATTCCAAACTCACTGAAATTCACACATTACCCACACCAACACAAAAACAGGCATTCCAAACTCACTGCGACTCATACACTGCCCATGTCAACATAAAAACATATTCCAATCTCAGTGCATTTCACTCATTACTCAAGCCAGCACCACGAAAACATTCCAAACTCAACGCATTTCATTCATTACCCACTCCCCCCTCCAAAAGAAAGTATTTCGAAATCTACATTTCATTAATACCAACACTGCACAAAATCACTCAATAAACTTCATGAATTTCTCACCATTAGGAGTACACAAAACCGTCCATACTTATCTGACCTCATGCATTGCCCATTACCAGTATACATACCTTCCACACTTAACTCGCTTCACGTATTACACAATTCTACTGCATGCATCCACACTCTTTACGGATTCACTGCAAATATTCCGAGCTCACTGCATTTCCCTCATTGCTCATACCACCACAAAGACATGTAATCCATAATCAAGGCATTTCATTCAGTTTCCTCATTACTACAAAATTAAATATTCCAAACTCATTTCAATTCTCACTCATTTCCCGCACTGCCA
>JAOUZG010023595.1:23113-36829 GCA_026289955.1 Argiope argentata | reverse complement strand
TCCAATTATTTTTCAGTGAGTGAAATATACGAAATACAAGCAAAGGAGTAAAATTGTTCACCAGCACTTTAGCTTGCTGTCTGATTCACGCCAAACTTTCATACGGAAAGCGCCAAGTACCCGTTACCCCCAAGATTACATTATTGAAATAAACCCTTACTTTGGGTTGCTCGTTGCTCAAGGGTTGCTCTTTTAGGAAGGGATTATTCTGGGTTCTAGAACTTACCTCCTTGTTCAAATTGGAATCATGACAGACTAAATCTATCAAGACGTCGTTCTGGAACAACGTGTATATTTGTTTCGGACCGCCATGAACGCAGAATTCGTGTTTATGGTTGACAACGTCTGTCTTCTCACAGTGCAAACATAGTAAACGAATGCCTTCGATCGGAAGTTACCACCCATATAGACTGGTCAGCATTTTCACCGTATTTGAATCCAGTAGAGCATGTGTGGGACATCCTTGGCTAACGAGTTGCAGACCACCAACCACCTCCTACGTGTCTACCAGAATTTTAGAGAGCATTGTTTGGTGAGTGGTGTAATATTATCCAAGATCTGATCGATAATTTGATAGCATGTCTAGGCATTGTATGCATTGAATTGCATCGTTTGGGTGCCACTCTATGTTTAACTATCATACGAATCGTAAATCAGTTTTTGTAAATAGATCCTTTCTAGTAATTTATACCCGGGAATAAAAAATCGCAATTTTTTTAGATGATATCAAACATATAAGAACTTTTCTAATGCTTATCTTTTAATTAATAAATAGGTTTTACAAGTATGCCACATTTGTTTAAAATTTGACTTTCTTTTCTTGAATTTGTATTGTCCTTAAATTATGGGCATGAGTGTAAATGCATTTCTACTTGCATTTTTAATTATTAGTCAAATCTATAAAATAAATCTTATTACTGACAAGAAAACGACAAATTTTGAGTAAATGTACCTTCGAAACATTTACAAACTCTAACTTATGCGTTTCTTTAAATACTCAATATCATTATTCTAATACATCTTTTTTTCATCTGTAACGTGTTTTTACTTTGCCATAAATCTTACCACACGCCAATCCTTGAAATAATATATTAGTTATTTTTATCATTTCAGAACATGATGTTTTTTTGGATGAGGCTTTTGTCGTCAACAAAAATCCGTAGTCAAAAAAAAATTACTATCTGTACGAGCATCTCTAAAAACCAATTTTTAATAACGTGTAGCCATTGAATTTCCAAAAGCTCTGATTAAAAAAAGTTAAAGGCTAACGCAAATAAAACCGAGAAAAATGTCATTTTGAGCACGTGATTATATGAAATGAAATAAATAGGAAATTGGATATTTTTTAAACAATCATTGCGAGACAAAGTTTTTTTTGGATCGTTTACAATACTAAAGTGACTCATTCAATGAAACCATTAAAATGAATAAAAATATAATTTAACTTGCACGAGCGCCTGGTGCTTGACCATTCAAGAAATGATGTTCTGATATGATACACTGAAATATGCATAGCGGATTTCATTTTAATCTTTATCTTGTACTATTTTAGTTGTCAAGGGAAAACAATATCACAAGATATTTGTTACCTTTTTGCTCTTATGTAGAAAAATAGTATATCAGAAGCAAGCGAATTCTACAAAAAAATACTAATTACAAGCGAATGACCTTAACCGATATCAGCATAGATTTATTTATAAATAATAAAAAGCAATAATAGGTAATGAGAAGGAAATTGAGGAGAAAATGATCTTTGCTATTGTCTTAATACGCTTGAGATGATGGATATCGAGTAAACAAACAAATAAGAAGAATGCCAAAACACTTCGTTCCTTTCATTTGGATAGAATAAATGATGATGTACCTAGTAAATGGATTTGTGGAATAATGGGACATAAGATTGCTGATCTCATTTTGCAGCTAAATAGGGTTAGAGGTTATTTCCGCAAAAAAAACATTTTTGTTATGCCATTTATTATCAAGTCAGAACATGATGTTGTTTTTGAGATAAAGCTTTCGGCGTTAACAAAAATCCGTTGGAAAAAATAAAAATTTTACTATCTGCACGGGCATCTCAAAAAATCAACTTTAAATCACGTGTCGCCATTGCATTTACAAAAGCTCTAATTTTATTTAAAAAAAATAAGTTCACGACTACAGGAAATAAAAGCTAGAAAAATGTGATTGAGCACGTGATTATATGAAATGAAATAAATAGGAAATGTGATATTTTTTTTCAAACGATAAAAGCGATATAAATTTTGTTTTGACCTTTTGCAGTACTAAAGTTATTAATTTAACGAAGCAGTTAAATTGAAAAAAAATATATATTTTTTAAAATTTGCACGAGCACGTGCTGCTTGCCCATTCAAGAAATTACGTTCTGACATGATACAATGAAATATGCATAGCAGATTTCATTTAATCTTTATCTCTTTAATCGTTAATTATTCATTTGCTATTTTAAATATTATCAAGCGCATATCAAACACATCAAATTATTTGTCGGGTTATTAGTGAGTAAGCAAAATAACTTTTAGTCAAGCGATTGATTCAGATTTCATTTTAATTTTTTATTATTTTTAACCTTTTACGGTCAGATGACGAGTCGACATTCAAGATTGTTCCTCATTTTGATGTTTGATTTATTTATTTTTCAAATTTAATTGATAAAAACGCCTACATAATGGTTAAGAGATGCAGATTAATTTTTCAAAGAAATTCGACTAAAAATGATGATATGTATTTATTATATAAATAAACAAATTTTTGTATTAGGTGAATAATTTTGAATTTAATTACTTTTCGGACTGCAAAAGGTTGACTTCTCACTAGTTAATATGTCCTCAATATATCCGATGTTTCTGAAGATTAAAATTTTTTCATTTATAGCATTTTTAATGGAAAAATTTATTATTTTTATGATTAAAAAAACTTTTGTCATCTGCTTTTAAATAAAATGAGATTATACGTTAAACCAGACGCTTTTGATAATCACTTCAAGCTAATTTTTCTTGTCAATTTATAAAAAGTTCGCTTATGATTACGTTTACACTTATCGCTCCTTGAACATAAATGAAGTAAATGCAAGATAGCATGTTTGTCTGTATTGTATTCATTATTTTTGTGCTAGAAACATCATATGCCAGATAACATCCGCCGGATACGAGTGTCACTTTTGTCTAGTGGTTATGTTACTCCGCTACTCTAACCGAGCTTGAAACCCTAATCTCGGCTAGGACCAAAATCGAAATCCTTATATTGTGAGTAAGGTCCTAGAGCCCGCTGTTGCTCCTAATAGGCATGTTGGTGTCGATACACACCATTCACCCATAGTGGTGACCATGAATGATAAACCTTCATACAAATATAGTGGCGCCCTCTACCAGCAGCACAAGTTGTCAGGCACATTAGAAACAACAGTCAACATTACCACGAACAACTCAGACACGCTCACCATGCGCTTGGCAAAAATTTATTGTTCGTCTCATTTCCGATTCACTGGTGGCAGAGTATGAGGTTGCAGCCTCTTAAGCTTAATCCACAGAACGCGTTAATATAACATCCACAGAACTCATTCAGATAACATCCACAGAACGCGTTCAAATAACATCAACAGAACGCGAGTGTCACTTGTCTAGTGGTTATGTTACTCGGCTACGAACTCTAACGTTGCGAGGTCGTTCCTCACCATTTACCACGATTTTATAATCATAATGTGAATCCGTATTTCATAAACAATGAGAGAATTTTCAAAAGGCATTGAAATAAAAAAAGCAATAGTGAATTTCAAAACGCAAAAGAAATGTGATATTTTATTGAATAGTTAAATGATTCTTATAGTTTATTAAGTTGACAGCGTTCTGTTGTTGTTACTTGTAGCACTTGCCATGGATGATCCTTTTGCTGATACAGCAGCAGATTTAAGGTGAAAGAAGCGTCTCTTTTGTTTTTGAAGTAGCGCCAACTAGGGCCAAGAGTACGACTTAGCTACACACTCACCACATTTTTTTTGCACAGCCCCTTTTTACAGGAGGGCACAGTCACACACCTTTCAGATAGCACACAGAAGAACAACCATGCCCGAACCGGGACTCGAACCCAGGACTCCCAGCACACGAGGAAGACGCGCTACTTCTGTGCCAGAAAGCCGGCCCAGCGCTCTTACTCATATAAATTAATTAGATGCAGTTATTTAGGAGGATATGAGGAGAGGATACAAAAGCACAATATGATAATGATTTATTTAAACTGAATTATTACTTATCTTAATGAGGCTGGGCAAACATGATTTGTAGGGCGTTGTATTTCAAATGTAGGTTCATCCGGCCTATATGGTTAACAGTGCTTTCAGAATAATGGCTTGATTTTTAACAGATTACAAATAACTTTAATACTTTAACGCTGTGACAAGATACCCTTATACACTATCCAAGAATAAGAGGTTCCTAATGGCGAATTAATATTTAGTTCACCCTATACTTAAAAAAAGTACTCTTGATTAAAAAATGAATCCTAATCTCTTACATTTTCAATTTCAAAGAAAAATTCCTTATTCTTTTTTTTTGAAATTTTAAAAAAAAATGCCTAATTATTAAAGCACATAAGAAATAAATTATAGATTGATAGCTATTTTTCAGGGTTTCCAAAATGGAAAGAAATTCTTGATAGCTTTTGTAGATTTATATGAAATAAAATGATTTAAATGGAACCAAAATATATGAGCGAAAGATAATATATTATTTAATATTGAAAATAAAAGCAGAATTACTGCCACTGTCTTCCAAACTCTTCATGGTATATCTGTAATATCACATAAGTTATAAAAAAGATATTGATTGCCAAAGAAAAATATGGGTTCAATTCAGATTATTCTTATTTAGCAAATCCAAAATACTCTTATGACTTTGTATAATTAATTGAGACGATTTTTAAAACGAATAATACTATATTAAGTAGATGACTATTTAATATGACACTGTATTAAGTAAAAGACTTTTAAAAGAAAAATTAGGTTTTTATTGAGAGCAGTGGTGACCTAGAGGTAAGGCCGGAGTTCGAGACCTGATTCCATTAAATGTTATTTTTATGACACTTTTTAACCCCGCTGGCTGTCAGCAATTTAAACCGATTAAGCGTTTCTCATTTTTCAGTAGCGCCAACGAGGGCCAAGAGTACTACTTACTACATACACACACGTCACAATTTTTTTATGGGGTAGACTTCATTATGCATTGTCATTCATTCATCCACTGTTCGTAATTTAGACCTGAAACAGAGACCAATCACCTCTAAACAGGTACCACCAGTATTATTATCCTCGACATTGAGGACTTAATGACCACGATAGATTTAACGAGCGCCAGCCACCACACACTCGGGGAATCTTCAGACAGTGAGGTTTAAACTCTCAATCTAGGTATACGAGTCCAACACTCTACCAAAAAGGCCATCCCGGCCCATCCATTAAATATTTCGACATGTACGCAGGCCTATAAGTCATGTAACGTCGACGACTAAATTCTATACCGTTGGTGTGAGACAGAAGCTTGGCATGAAGAGGTTCCAATACACGTATTGCCCTCGTCATTTGGGCGATGTTCAAAATTAAGATGTCCATTTCAAAATGATACTTCCAAACAGAGTTTATATTATAAATGAATTAAACTAGAAATTATCAATTTTCTTGGGCTTCAGAACTCTAGACTCATGTGGCAAAAGTTATATCTTGTTATTGTAAAGTGCCCCAGAAATACTTGATGAGAATGATTATACCGGCAATCAACGTCGAAATTCACAATCAGAATCTTTACGGAAATGGTCTAGACTATTGTAAAAACGGATTTATAAAAGTAATGAATGCCGCTTTAATGCTTTAAATCTGGTTAACAAGCAAAATTTAGATGAAAACAGAAAAATAAAGATATATATTTTTCATCTATTGACATATGGTATGGACAATCGCTTTAGTCAGAAATTGATATCCCTAAGGTCAGAGAAATGATTTAGTATATATGTACCCATCCTGTTTAATATTGTAGTTAAAAGCTTTTATCAAATCATGTTGTTGTTGTTGTTACTAATGGCGCTTGCCTATGGATAAGCCCTCTGCTGATACAGCAGCAGATTTAAGCCGAAAGGAGCGTCTCTTGTTTTTGAAGTAGCGCCAACAAGGGCCAAGAGTACGACTTAGATACTCGCTCATCAAATTTTCTTGCACAGCCCCTTTCTACAGGGGGGCAGAGTCACGCATCTCACAGATAGCCCACAGAAGAACAACCATGCCGAAACCTGAACTCGAATCCGGGACTTCCAGAAAGCTGGATTATCAAATCATAATATAAACTAAGAGGTAAATACGATCAAAACCAATATTTATACAAAAATTTTCAAATTTTTAAAATGTTATAACCACTTAATTAACTAAATTTAACCCATTTTTTAAATGGTAAATCAATATCTCTTTAACTATTGTTCAGCTGCATATATGGCTTTAGATACTTAGAAACATGACATTATTTCTTTTTTTTAAATGTTATAATCATGCAATTCACTAAATTGAACCCATTTTTATAAATTATGAATCAATATCTTTTTAACCAATTTGGATAAGGGGAAACAGGACAATATTTCCGTTCTTATTTTTGATATTAAAAATGAATTGTCATTTTCTCGATTGCCCCATTCTTTTGCATTTTTTAAAAACCTTGATATTATGATGGAATTTTCCCAAAAGATTTATTTCTAAAAATTTTCCAAACTTAGAGAAATAACTTAAGATCTTATTTTATTATCTTATTAATTCCTTCCGGGTTCAGTTGCTACGTTCAGTGGTGGCGGGGTGGTCGGCTGTCCACAAGAACAAGGCTCGAGCAGTTGGTCAAAATTTGAAATTTTAATCTTAAGATAAAATAACTGTGAATGAAAGTGCATCTTATTAAAAAAAGTTACTTTATAATACGTATTGTAGTAAATATTCGGATAGTAATCGAGCTTTCTCATTCCTGTTGTTGTTGTTATAAGTGGCACATGCCATGGACAAACTTCGCCGAGGCATCAGCGAGTTTTAAGCTGAAAGGAACGTCTCTTTGTTGTTGTCACTTATGGCACTTGCCACGGACAAGTCCCCTGCTGATACATCAGCATATTTTGAGCCGAAGATATCCGTCTCTTATTTCAAGTAGCGCCAACTAGTGCAAAGAGTACGACTTTAGCTACACACTCATCACATTCGCTTGAGCAGCCCCTTTTTATAGAGGGCACAGTCACACATCTCACAGATAGCACACAGAAGAACAACCATGCCCGAACCGGGACTTGAACCCAGGACTCCCAGAACACGAGGAAGGCGCTCTAACTCTGTGCCAGAATAGGCGGCAGGAACCTCTCTTGTTTTGAAGCAGCGCCAACTAGGCCAAGAGTACGAGTTAGTCACTCAATCATCACAAACAGCCCCTTTTTACAGGGGGCACATTCATACACCATACAGATAGAACACCAAAGAAAATCCTGCCCGAACCAGGATTTGAACCCGGTATTCCCAAATCTATGAGAAGACTTGCTACTCCTATGACAGGACGGCGGCTTCTAATTCTCCTGTTTTTTGAATTAGTGATGGCTAATACGGCTCATTTAATAAGTATTAAATATTCAGTCGTCTGTTAACTAAGCTTCTGAATGGAATGTAAATCCCACTGTATTAATAAGTGCTTCCATCCAGATATTTAATATTAATGATTATTTTGACAGCTATACCAAATGTGTAGTTGCTTTGTTTAGATTTAGATTTAAATGATGACGTTTAGAAGAAGCTGATGCCAGATAATTTATAGCTACTTTTCGCTCTCAATTAAGACAGTTTTCTTCTTATGAGAATTTCAATGTCAGTGATCTTCAGTTTAACTGGAAATCGTGCTTATTCTTTGATGGTTGTGCTTGGGCATTATCAAATGCGTCTTCAAATTAGATTAGTTAGGTTTTTGTTAAATCCATTAGTCTCATTTGAAGAAAATATTTAATATTTTTGAGTGAAAAACTGCATTAGGAATTTGACAAGTTACATATGCTTTTATGGATATATGGCATATGGTTTTAGGGAAATCAATTTTATTGTATGTGTTTCTAAATTTGAGTGTTCAATATTCGAACTTAGTTGCCCAAAGTTTAATAATAGATGTGTGCTGCTACAATTATTTTAAGTCTGCTAAAGTTCAAGTTTACTTAAGAAAATTATTAATAACGGAGTAAGTATTCTACTTAATATCTTATTAAATGTATGAAAACATTTCCTTCAGTTATTGTGTTTATTAAAACTTTGAAATTTTTTGCTTAAAATAAGTTTTAATATTGAAATGTATTACGGATATTTGGTTATGTATTTCCAAAATATTTAATTCTATAATTAAAAAATTTAATATTGCTTTTATTTACTTCTTGAAACCATGAAAAAATTATGCATATATTTAGAAATTAGACCCATTTAGAAAAATCATTTATATTTTTCCAAATGGAAAACCTTTATTTAATAAGGATTCTTGGAACTCATAACGAAATCAGTTTTCAAAATATTAAAGTAAACGGATTTAGAAAGTTTGAAAAGTATTTTTAGGTGTATAATTAAAGATAAAGATATTTCAGTTTTTATTTTGATATTTACCTACATGTAGATTTCAAATGATTAAATGAAATGTTCCGGATTTCATGCAATAAAACCGAGATTATATACCATGTTTTTTTTTTTTTTTTTTTTTTTTTTTGGAAAATTTCCATAGGATTTTTTTTTTGTAAATAAAGTATAAGAAATTAAAGTTATATTACTAAACTAATAAAACTATTAGAAAACTAATATATTTATATTAAGTTATATTATTATATTAAAATATTATATTAAATTATATTAAATACTTTTCATTAATTAATATAAATTTAGAATTAAAAATATTTATGAAATATTCAAATAATTATATAAATTATGTAATTACTTAGAACTTAAATCTAATCTTTGTTTTTCTGGCATCTAATTAGATGAGACCAACTTAAGAAATATGATGTCCTACTTATTTAAATTAAATATCTATAAAATACTTTATTCCACATTTCACAAATTTTAGAATAGAATTACAGCCTCAAAGAATAAAGTTTTATGTTAAATGTTGAAGTGGTGATTTGATGCTAGGATTAAACAAAGGCACCGTGGTTAAGGGATTAAACACCATTAAGAATCCAGAAATTTGCATCCCATATATAGACCACATAAGTTGATTTACGTAAGAATTTCTCCATTTTTACGAATTAGTCGAAGTTTATTTATAACAGATAAATGTTCCTTTAAATGTATATTTGAGAAATGTATGTATGTATATTTGTATTTCAAGAAAGTGAGCAAAGACTATGCGCCAAACTGCTCTATATTTTGCTTAAATGTTACCTAATTCGATAATAGATTTGCATGGATAATTCAAGCAGAGAAATGATTCGAATTTTGCTCTCTGATTGTACGGTATTTTTATAGAAAAGAAAATTTCAAATTCCAATTATCAATTTATGTATATTGCATGCCTAACTAAATGAATAATTGGAAACAAATGTTTAATTTTTTCATTTAATAATGTAAAATACTTGAATCCGATAGCAGTGTAAAAATCATGGGGATTTTTCAAAACATTAATGCTTCGAAGAAATATTTTACACTTATCTCAATAAACATATCAAATTATCGGTTAACGTTCTGCATCAAAATAGAATGTTTTTAGTTGTTTTTTAGAGAAGTGAGTACCCATTCGAATCTAGAGAACCTTTAAAATCGAAATCTGAAAACAAATGACTTATCGTGTATACTTTTATTAGGCTGCTGCTTTATGCCGTAGATGATTTTATTTTAGCTAGGACAAGTTCTGAAAACTTGGCCACTAACATTTAATTTTAGTATAAGGGCTAGTTGTGAAGCTGTCGTTGGGGCCTTTTATGAATACAAACTACTTTTAATTGGTTTAGTTCTGGAAGTTAGCTTTGTCGGTTGAAAGTTAGATCCGTCAAGTCCAAGCGCCCAACCACTGGAGTGGTGTGCAGAGGGGGATTTTAGCCCAGATGTCGTCGTCATCATCTGACCACGGTTCAAAATTATGAGGCCACTCTCAAAATAACCCTAGAGCTGATTTGAGCTGAGACGTGAATATAAATAAACTAAAACTGAAAGTTAACTTAAATATTTTAATTCGGAGGTAATTTACCAAATTTTCACGGACATTTTTATCCTTATAATTTAATATTAAACACTACACAAATTTTCATCGCCTTTCATCTTTGGCACAGTTTAAAACACGGCTTTTTCGTAATTAAACTGCTATCAACCAATCACTCTTCATTCTTTTCGACTTCATTTCCAATTTTATGTAAAGATTCAGAAATCTCTGACAAACTAATTCCTCAAATGAATTGTATCAGAATAAAACTTAAAGCTTAATGTTTGTCGTTTTCAATGAAAAAATATTTGAACCTTCCGTCAGATGAGTTTCTTTTACAAGTTATGCTATTTATCACATATTAACATTAGTCTTCAAATTGGTTTGAATCTGAAATATTTCCGTAACTAATTCCCAGGTGTTTTTTTTTTTTTCAGCTTCAACATTTCAAAAGAAAGAATGCTATGAAGAGAATGAGTTGAAGTTAATGCAACACTCAAGTATGTATTGTTAATTTTTCATTTAATATGGTGCTGCGATTTCAAAGGGAGGAATTATCATACTTCAAACTATAAGACTACATCCCATAGTAAATTATCTCAAACGGACAACCGATGTCTCATGAAGTTTGTCTTTAATTGATCCCAGACAGAGAATGTAAAACATCTATTCATGTCGTCTTTAACCAGCAATTAACCAGGCTAAAATTATGTGTATTTCGGAAGGTGACTCTTCATTTAGAATATAAAGATGTTAAATCATAATAAATGTTTAAAAATTTAAAATATTCTATTAGTTTTCAAAGTGACTAATAAAGTGTTGTAAAATATTCAGATAAAAAATATCTGAAGAAATAAAAATGAATTCTACTGCAATTGGAAGAAATTCGGTCTCTTATAATAGCCAATTAATTTTCCGAAATGAGCCTGAATTAGGATAATGTTTAATATTTAATATTGTGAGTTCATTAGTTTATTTTTCAAATTACGTATTAAATATTTTATGTTAATTTAGCAAGGAAAAATTCCTAAAAGTAAGTCTATTCTGAGCCAATATTCCTGAAATATTTCCAGTTTTTCTACTTGGAATTATTGCCAGTAAATACTATCATCATGTACTGACAGGGCTTAATATATTTTCCTTTGCTAGGTTTAATTTGTTACAAACGAAATTAAATTGAGCTAAACGAATCCATTGCCATCTTTAATTATAAAAATTAGCAGTCTGAAATTCCAGATATAAAAAAAGTAATTCAAAATTTAATTGAGTAAATAATCGACTTTTAACTTCTGAAATTCATTAATAAAATGCTAGTTTGTGTAGCTATCCATAAATAAAATGGAGTTTTAAATTTGAGAATAAAAAACTATTTAGCAAAATCTATGTCCTGAAAGTATAACATTGTCACTTCTCAGATACAATTATTCAAAGTTTTAATTTCACTATTCTAATCGAATATTAAATGCTTTATAAGAGCAATTCTGTATCTGTGTATATTCAAAATGGCGATCGGTGAAAAATAAGCGTTTAGTGAGCAGTCAATCCACATAATTTTCTCAATCTTTGTTTTAATTCGTCTCTCGGATGACATTTATCCTATTAATAATAAATTTGTCCGCTGAGGGTTAAATCTAAAAAAAAATTAGAACTGGATTAACTATTTATTTTCAAAATTGAAAGACACGAAAAATGACTAAGAAAATGTCAAATTGATGTTGGGTTACAACAAAACATTAAACAAAATCAAGATTTTGGATTGTTTTTCATGAGGTAGCTCACGCAATTCCTGCTACTTAATGGAAAATAAAATCAACCAAAATTCCCTGCTTACACAAATATTTTTCTAAGAGTGCAAATGTAGATATCGGATGATAGAATTCGTACATGCTTTCCTTGTAACTCATTTATTTAGCTATCATTAGAATTTTGGGATGCAAAATCTGATTAGGAGTTAAATTTTGTTATATGAAACTTCCATGATAAAAGTAATGAATATTAAATTGCACATTTCGATTGCAATCTCAATATTTTAAAACTGGTATTTAAATTTTAGAGTCGATTATTTATACTAGAAAGTGATATATGAATTAAAAAATAAACCAAATATTTCTTGTGATATAAAGGCTCAAAAGTATATTGAACCTTTTAGTCAGTGCAAAACATTTCCATTTAAAGTCTAAACCGTTTTTTAATCACAGAAAATTTACAATTTATGTAATAAGAAAATTAAAATTGGTCGTATATAAATGCAATAAAAAGCTGGCATAAAAACTGAGGGAATAAAATAGTGATATATGTAATATTATTATTCTCACAAATTTCTAAAATTACATTAATCTTTATGTATATCAATCACAGAATTCTGATGAATATATTTTTTTCTTCAAAACTTATCGTTCTGTGCATGTTAGACATTGGAAATGCTAGGAGCTGATAGATTTGATTTCATTCATATTTAAGCCTAATCTAATTTTTTTCTTCTGTTAAGTTTCGATTTGATTGCAAAACATTATTGAATTTATTTACCAGTTAAATTACTCTATAATAGATGCAAGTTGTTTTTGCCGCTAGGGTCTACCAAACAAAATTTCGGATAAGACCTTACTAACTATAGACAAAAAAAATTTCGAAAATGATTTTAAACAAGCATCATTTCAAATTTTCCCAGGCTACCTAAGCAACTGTATTTATTTATATATTTAAGTCCTATATTTAGAAATTAGGTCATCTTAGATCCAATATAGGTTTTATATAAACGTTACAACAGTACAGGTAAATGGTATTTCGTGTTTCAATATGGTTATAATATCAAGCTAATGAAAATTAGTTTTGCAACAGAATCAAGAATGCAAAGGACATGAATAATAAGTAATCTGAATTAATGTAAGGACAATTAAGTAATAAATTCAAGTATAAACTGATTTATTAATGAGAAATCTTGTTTATTATTCAATATTTATTAAATTCACATCTTAGAATTCATAATCTTGCAGCATCCGTATTAAATTCGAGAATGTTACTATTAGGTACTGTAATAATATATAGGTAATATTTAGTTAAGAGCAAAGTTTAATGGACGACAGTGGGTGGTTTTGCAATGCAAAGTGTCTGTATAGTTATGTCAACCAACTATATAGAATGAATATTTTGAAGGTGGCCAACGGCCCGAATAAAGCTTTGTGTTGATATTACTGGTAGAAACTACAAATGCAAATGATGTAGCGGAAATTTTGTTCAGTGTTGGAGGGAATTTTATGTGATGCTGTTCTATGAGCGATGATTTTATGTAGAGATGAAATAAATGATACATCAGTTTAAGGGAGGTTTCAAATTGCGTTGTAATTCGCAATGCGTGGGGTTAGTAGAAGATTTGCATTAGGGTGGAATGGGGTAGGGTTAGAAGATTTGCATTAGGGTGTAATGGGCAATGTGTAGGGTTAGAAGATTTGAATTAGGGTGTAATGGGCAATGCGCGGGGTTAGTAGATCTGCATTATGTGGAATAGGCAATGTATGGGGCTAGTAGATTTGCATTA
>JAOUZG010023595.1:8619-22597 GCA_026289955.1 Argiope argentata | reverse complement strand
AGCATTGGGGAGGAACGGGCAATGAATGTGTGGAAGGTTTTTTAGCAGTGTGGAGGAACGGGCAATGAATGGATCTATTAGATGTATGAATTACAGTGAAAGTTCTTGTGGAATGGTTTCTGAATTTTAAATGAAAAAATTGTAAGTTCGGCATTGTAGTATTGAACTATTATGTAAGAAAATTAAGATAATAGTTAGATTTTAATTATTAAATTGAGGTAATTGTTTCTGTTTAAATTGGATATTTATATTGTATTAGCTTTCCATGTATGGCTATACAAATATTATTTTGACTCGAATAGCGTCGTGGTGGTGGTGGTAAATATTTTGATGGTGATAGTGATGCTTCCTCCATTGATGTTCCTAATTTAACAAATTGTCTCGAAATGTATAAAAAGTATTTTTTTCCTATAAATAATGATAAACGATTCTAACCTTTTTTCTGATAGCGCCTAATTTGTTGAAGTTTATTTCTTACTGTAATCTTAGTATTGTATATTTAGTGTATAGTGTTGTAGAATTTCGAATATAGCCGTAGGGAATGGAGCGTATCGAATATAGGCGTGGGGGAATGATTATAGATGTATATTGTAATATATAGAGGTTTGCGGGAATATTTGGTAAAAATCGGTATATCATTAAGGTTATTCTCGAATCATCTTTTGCCTGCAATTGGCTTTGTCAAACATCGTGGAAATGTTTGGTAAGATTGATCCTTGTATAGTTCAAATACTCCGTTCCTCTTACTTTTGTATCGGTATTTTTATATATAGACTATAATACAGATTATCGTAATCATATTACAACTTTCAATCTCTTATAAAGAAACTCATTTTCTTCAACAAGCAGAAATCGATATGAACAGCTGTTATGAAGTGCTTTGCTATCGGTATCTTTTAAATATTATTTTTGATGCTGCAAGTTCTGTATTTTAAGTATTAAACTATACTAGTCAATATTAGTTTTCTCTTTACCTAAACGAAAAGTGTAATAGTCCAATTCAATCCATCTTATTCGAGCTCAATCGATTTATTAGAACTTTCACGTAATCTTATTTCTCTTAAATTCTTCCAGAAAGATGTAAAGTACAATTATTATGATTTATCTTACGGAATAAATAACTGGGATTAAGATTCTTAATCATTCTTTTCTGATTTGATTTAAATTAAATGGTATCTATCGTACTTTTGGATATAAAATTTATGGAAAATAATAAAACTGGAAACCTTTTAAAGCCTAGAAATCCAAATGTCTTACATGTACAGTTCAATAATGATTTTAAAAAAATACTTCTACATTAATCATTATTGGTTTGTAAAAGACTTAATTTTTTTCTGTAGGGTAGCCTGGAGAAACCAATATAATGACAAATTTGCTCTCTTGCATCTAATATCTAATTCAAAGTTAACTGCCTAATTTCCAGAAATAAGACTGAAAATTCCCCACTGTAAAGTAAAATTTTAAACTTGTAAGGGGTAAATAAAAAATCTTCTAAATTATCTGTTTTAATTAGTCGTAACTTATTTAAGGTATCTTAATTATTTCAAATATCACTTTCTTTAGTGAAAATATTTTAAATTAAAATTTAAAGTCTGTGATGTAATATATAAAGAAAACAAGATTTCCAGTACCTTTTTATAACAAACATTTTGGCAGTAAAATCGATTGGAGCTTTTTACCACAAAGCTATTTCATATCATCGTATGTTATCTGCTGATATATCTTTAAAATATGAAGTTTAGACGAAGGCGGTGAATTAACCATTTTTCTGCGAATTTGGTCCTATTTTTTTTTCTGTTTATGGGGAACTACATGCACTACTTATTCAAAAAGTTCTAATTTTTTTTAAGTTAATATCTTGAAATATTGGATATTCAATGTGGCTTTCGTTATTTTTTGTATTTTAATCAATTCTACAATTAAAATTGTCATAAACAATAATTTTTGAAAAAATTTGTAAGAATCCAGTATATTGTACACATAAAACACATTGTAATAATTTGCTTTCAGAAACTAATTAGAGGCAAGTATATTCTAAAGTCTGTAAGAATTTCGTATTCATGGATTGCTTGGTCCACATTTAAGTTTTTATACTCCACCGAAACTAAATTTTCAGTAAATGAGCTATTAGATTTAAAATTTAAAATAGCCAGTTAATATTTCTGTGTAATTTCATGTTTTATTCAGATATTTTTTCTTTAAATATAAACTTCTTCAAATAAAATTTGCTGCTATGGGTATACTTTTATTTTCCGCTCGGTTGAATTGGAAGAGAAAGGGATGGTAATTGATATCTCTACAGAGTTCTGACACTAAGAAATAAAATTTTAAGAATGAAAAATTTATAGATGATGAATAAACATTTAGAAAAATGACGAAAAATGCATTAACAATTGAATTTTATTTAAATTTAAAAACTAAATATACAAAATCTTTTAATAATGACTTATAGGTCAAGTTAGCTTCCATTAACATTGACTTGTGGATGATCAAGTTAGCTTCCATTAACAATACCTTAACGACTAACTTAATAGATGATCCAAGTTAGCTGCCGATAGTAAGATTATGGCACACTTGGCGCAGGATATATATTAAGTTGTAAATAAGTATATAAAGCTATTTATATAGCATCAATTCGCGTATATAATGCTTGTTTTCAATATATTTACGTTTAGAATTGAGGTAATATTCATTCTTGTATAATTACGCCAAAATATTTTTTAAGAGTTTCAAAATCAAACTGGAGTTTAAAGAATTTATATTTTAAAATATTAGAGTAACTTTTTACTATAAAATTATTAAATGAAGTTAAATTTCTTCCAATTCCAGTAGAAATCATTTCTGATTTCTTGGATATAATTTCATCTGATTTTGCAATGCTCGGCTTTCCAAATGTATTATTTCTTATTTTTCATTTGTTTATTTTTAAATAAAACTTTCTAAGATTTAATATAATTTAATTTCGAATACCAAACTTGTTTTAAAAGCTAAAGTTCAAATATAGGCGAGTAGTAAATAATTTCTAAATGTTGAATCACTTTGCCGAAAAGCATGGCGAAGAGTTGGACTGAAGTTCCAAAACCATCTTCAATAAATGAACTCAACATGAATAATCGCCGGATGAAGGAAAATAACGGCTGTTGCAGACTTAACTGTGAAAATAACCTGCCAGAAATTCTGCAAACATCTATAATAAAAGAAAACAATATGAATAATTGATGTTACACTTAGAAAGAGCTTGTACACCGATTGGAGAATGCTTTCGGAGGCTGTAATATCTAATCCTTAATGTTTTAATTCGATTCGTTTGTGTAAATGGGATTATAGTGAACAATAGCTTGATTAACCATTTAAATCAACGATGCCTCCAAATATTAGTGACTTTGCTTTAGTTGATGTCATGTGACCACCAGGAATACGAATTCATTTTATGTTAGTAATAAGACAATAACGCAGCATGACAGGAATTGTCAGTCTTGGCTGATTCAACTGCCCAAGTTTACGGATTGACATACACCCATCTATGGTAAGAAGGATAAGGTAAGTAGAATTCTAACTACAGTAGGAATATCTGCAGTTCATGAATGGTATTTTATGGGTTTTTTATATTTAAAATGCCTTTTGTTTTTGTTTTACAGATATATTTTGGTCTGCGAATTTCTGCGTTGGGGCAGCCATCTATGGTAAGAAAGGTACGGAAAATAGAATTCTAATTACAATAGGAATATGTCACGAATGGTATTTTATGGTCATCTGATATTTAAAATGCCTTTTGTTATTGTTTTACAGATATATTTTGGTCTGCAAATTTCTGCGTTGGGGCAGCCATCTATGGTAAGAAAGATACGGTAAGTAGAACTCTAATTTCAATAGGAATATGTCTGCAGTTCATGAATGGAATGTTATGTTTTTTTTAATATTTAAATTGCCTTTTGTTTTTGATTTACAGATGTATTTCGATCTTCGAATTTCTGAGTTTGGGCAGCCGTATATAGTAAGAAGAATGCGGTAAGTACAATTCTAATTACAATGGGAATATGTCTGCAGTTCATGAATGGTATTTTATGGGTGTTTTTAAATATTTAAACTGTTTTTGCTATTTTTTAGATATATTTGGGTCTGCTAATTTCTGAGTTTGGGTAGCCATTTTTAGTAAGAAAGGTGCGGAAAATAGAATTCTAATTACAATAGGAATATGTCACGAACGGTATTTTATGGTCATGTGATATTTAAACGGTCTTTTGTTATTCTTTTACAGATATACCTTTGTTCACAACTTTCTCTTCAGATTAGAAATAATTATGTCTTTGAAACTTCTAAGAAGTTCCTGGTAAAAAAATGTCTTCAAAAACCGCTTATTCCTTTTATTTCTATATTATATAGAAAGTGATGATGATAGATTTGAGTAAGTATTCAAAAACAAAGTCAAGTTAGTAATATATTCAATTCATTAGAATTACTTAGTGTTAGGATAAAAAAAACTTCCCATGCATTTACGAATGCATGAAGGTGCATTTTAGTTAAAATCAGGGAGATGTAAAAAGACGTTCAAATTAACAATAAGTCTCATTCAAATTAAACCCTATTTCAGAAGGCATAACTGAGAATAACTACTAACGTAAACGAAAACAAATTTAATTCACGGTAAGATACTACAGAGAATTTTTTATTCAATACAAGAAGTTTGCAAATAGAATTATGATGAATAAATTAATGATTCAGGATCATCAAAATTGGTAGTTTATTTATTGAACTTTTTATTTTTTACAATCGAAATTTTTTAATGTCATTTTGAGAATAACGATGGTAAATAATCTCACTCAAATTAACGAATATAAAATATTCTTTATGCCACTCTTGAAAATTTGTGTATTTTGAACTAACCGTTTAAGCAATCAATACAAAAGTTTCAGTTTAAATAATACGGTTAAAAATTACACCACTTTTATGCATATAAGATAAAACTGAACGAAAAGTTATCTAATAGGATGGAAATAAAAGATTGAAAAGGAAATTTGGAAGAAGTATTTCCCTCTGTTATCACCTCTATCGAAGTAAAATAGGACCGCGGTGGCCTGGTGGTTATGGCTTGATTCGTGAACCCTTGGTTTGAAGGATCGAGACCCGATTACATCTAAGAACCGTCATGTAAGGGGGTCTGTTGCATGGTAAATCCGTCAGGCTTAACGTCCTCCCGCTGGCGTGGTGTATTGAGGTTGGATAGGGATAAGACAGCTCAAGTGTCGTCCTCGTCACCTGACCGCGGTGAAGCATTAGGAAATTTTTTTAAGAAATAGCCTTAACGTTGCTTTACCACGGGACATTAATACAACTAAGGTAAGCGAAGTATTAGTTTTTTTAAAAAACTAAAGTTTAAAAAACCTGTCTCGAAGTGATAGTCTCGATATATTGAAAAAAAAAAAACAATCGATAAACTATCAATGTACAAATGAAAAGTGATTTTTATCGTCAGCTAAATTACTCTATTACTATTTTAGGTCGGGCAAAAATTTAAGCAGCATTTATTTTAATTCATTTTGATGATCGGGTTTATATAATTCCTAGTAATGCACTCTTCAACCGATTCTTTCCTTACAGATATCACTCAAGTTTGCAATATCTCAACCCAAGAATATTCTAACAAAAGAATGATTATGAAGAACCCCAAATCCTGATGATGAATGTTGACTTCAAATGTTTGTAGATGAGCAATATATCATAGGCATGCTTTTTGGTCAGTGATGATATATTTATATCTTTGCATGAAGGTACACAGTTGCATTTTTTCTCATCTATAAATCTTCTAATTCATAGTCAATGAAGTAATTGCATCGCATTAGAAATTCATGTCATTTTTTACCCTTTCAAGAATTATAAGAGGATTAATTGAGTTGAAAAAGTAAATTTTCATATCATGAATGGAATTGGTATTCATCATTGTTTAAAAATAAATTAGAAATAACAGGGGACACTTATTTTTATCGTAAGCTGACATAGGAAAAAATTGGCAAATAAAATTTTAATTTCGATAGAAACAAGAAGTTTTAATGAATAGTATGTGATTTAAATTGTCTTTATTCTTTTATCACTGTGACTTTCGTTAACCGCTTAACAGGTTTGCGCATATGCCGTACGTGCATCGATTTATTGAATTTTGATAGCTTTAAGCTAAAAATGAACCACTCATAATGATTATATTTCAATATGAAAATTACTTCGAATGCATAGATAAGTTATGTATTCAATAGATTTCCATTTAAAACAAAATAAGAAAATATTCCTAAAATAAAAGGTGTCATCTTATTAGCCAGTAAAGAAAATAAACCAGTTCAGTGATTAATCCTATAAATGATGGGATGAAATTTCTAGTATACAGAGTCATATGATATATGATGGCAAGTAGAATTTCACTTTCAATAGTGGCTAAATGTTTTAACAAATGATATAATTAATAACCATCTGCCATTTAAAATGCTTTTTATTCTTTTATAGGCATTCTTTAGGTGTTGTAACGTTTACTTTAAAATAAGAAATGAAAGAAGTTTATTGGAAATCGTGAAGTCGAAAAAGACCATTTTTTCATCTTCCGAAAACTTACTGTAATAAGGCAATTAACTTAAGCAGCTATATAAATCAAGGTAAGTTTATATTGCTTACATTTGCATTGGTAATAAAATCCTAAGCACTTTTTTAATTTCTATAAATACTGTAGTATATTGCTTAAAATTTCATAATATCCCTTTAGATTTAAAGAATTTATTTTATCGAATCTATAGTAACTCTTGATTATATCAGAGCATGACGTTGTTTTAGGAATAAGGTTTTGTGGCGTCAACAAAAATCCGCAGGTGAAAAATAATTTTATTATATTCACGAGCACCTTAAAAAATTAGTTATTAATAACGTGATGCCATCCCATTTACAAACGCTCTGATAAAAAATTAAATTACGGAGAAAAATATCATATTTAGCACGTGATAATATAAAATGAAATATTATATTTTATATATGTTATTATATTTTATATATGTAACATAATTATAAATAATGTAATGTCTATAATATAATTATATATGATGTATTTGAATCTGCTATATTTTTTTTGCAAATTATTCAGGAATTTTTTTGTTTGTGTCAATTATATACATTAGTTTCAAAAATGTTTAGATAATACTTAGTGTTCTCGCTTTTGTTTACAAATATAAAATAACTATCATTCAAGATGGAAATTTCTAAAGGGTGTTTGTCGCCTTTTGATGTGATGAAATTTTGTAATTATATATAAATATATATTTTGTGTGCGTGTGCTATATGGTAATACTAGTTTTTGGATAGTTTATATGTTAATGTATTAATTCAAAGCTCCATTCTATATATAAATGCACAATTTGGTACTAAATTTGAGAAACCGTAAATATTCTATTATAAAACTATAGTAATGAATTATATTTTAAAAATATAAACATTAATGATTAAATGCTGCTTTTCAATATGTCGATAACTGTTTCAAAATGAGCTTTTCCATAATTTTTTTAAATTTCACTTTTGACATGCGTTGATTCGTGTATAAAATTACAATTAATAAACTTTTACACAACAAAATTACATAAAATTTACAATTTTTAGCAATCAATATAAAATTAGATAATGTTTCTGTAATTTGAATTTTTGTAAATTTCTATATAATTTTTGTTTGCGCTTTAATTATAAGATCTGTCTATATTTTAACAAGGTTTTTTGTCGCATCCATTTCTAATAAATTTCAGAGAATTTTATCGTTAGTTAAATGCCACTTATTTAGCCAAAATTCGAAACGAAATCCGAAATTATAATTATATCATTCATTTCAGGATAAGTTTCACTTGTCTTTGAAATTTAATTTAATTTAAAATATTGTTTACTAGTACTTATCATATTTGCACTAGAGTTCAAAGGTAACTAGTGGTTCGGCCGGCCAACCATTCGTTATCTTTCGAAGACTCGGAAACTACTCGATCCTCATGGCTGATCACCATGGTGATCGGTGTGTTTCATTTGTGGCGGATTAAATAAAAGTAATTAAAAGAATATAGGAATATTAATTACGCGTGCGCTTTTACAATTTGTTTTCGTAGGAGGTAAAAAATGGATGCGGCAAATCCTTGTTTTTTTGGCATGAAACTTGTCTTTTGAGTATTTTAACATTTTTGTTTAGTTTGAATTGTTTCATATTTATAAATATGATTTTGTAAACGGGTACTCTGTAAATGTTTTTAAATTTTAAATCCTATATTCTGAAAAAAAATCTTAATACTTATCCAAATTTATCAGGAAATTACAATTAAAATTAATTCAAAGTAGTTTCATCTGGGGTCTGCTTTTAGAAAAAAATCGTCTTTGTCCTTTGTGAAATGTATGACTTTTTAAAAATTATTTTTAGTAAAATGTATGATTTTTTGAAATTGTCCTTTGTAAAATGTGTGTTTTCAAAAAATTTGTCTTTAGTGAGAAGTGTCAATTTTTTAAAAATTGTCCTTAGTGAAATGTATGCATTTTTTAAAAAATTGTCCTCAGTGAAATGTGATTTTTTAAAAATGGTCCTTAGTGAAATTTGTGAATTTTTTACGAATGTATCAGCTTAATGCTTTTTTCTTGTTATATAAAATTACATATAGTATATATTTGTAAAGCTTTGTATTTTTTTTATTTTGCTTCTGTAATACTTTGATTGGTGCATTGGAATAAAATATTTTGTATTTTTATTTCATCTGAGTTAAATGTATATTTTTGAAAAAAATTAGATTAGTGATTACATTTAATTACTTTACATCTCTTTTAGATAGCTTAAATTTCTAATGAATCAGTAAATTGATTAAAATCTTTGTAGAAAAGAAATGATAAAGAAAATCAACTGAGCAATAGCTTTTTACCCAAACTTATTGAAAAGTAAAAATTATTAACTTTCAAACATACAGAGTAAAATTTATTGGCTATATTTCACGATTTTAATTTTATTTTAATATCAAAGGAATTTTAACTTTGTTTTCAAGTAATATCCCGAAGATTGCTTGATTGTTGAAAACACGGCTTAAATGAAAACTTCCAAACGGTTGAATTTAACTAACCTGGCGATAATAGTGATTAGTTGGCGATAGTCGAGAAGATTCCAAGAAATCGTTAAAAGTTGTTTAAAATTAAATATTGAGGGAAAGTCAGAGTAAAAAATCGTGTACTGACTTTGGATTCCAAAACTCATTGTATCTTGAACTGATAGAAGCCTTTTTAGATTATAATGTGTCTACTTATCAGAAATGTATTGATTGCATTATTTTCACTTTGCATAAATTCGATTTTTTCCCCCAACTATCTCCTTTGCTGTGTGGACTGATTCCAGGTCTTAAAATTTATTCTATTAAAGAGCTACCCTGTTAGCGGACCTGGTGTATGCTAAATAGGGAGAGATCAAATGGTATAAAAGTTTGGAAAACGGGTGCCGATTTCGTCATCTGACCACGGTTCAAGGATAGGAGCTCCATCACAAAATACTTATTGCTTAGAATCAGTTCATGGATTTAGTTCAATAATACATCACATACTGGTTCATTCGGTTAATTTTCGAATGGAACCTTGAAGCATTAAATTGGATTCTTCTTGAGGAAAGCATCGATTTACAAACCATAGATGGTTGAAGACCACTCTCTGATGCGACTACTAGATAAAAGAAGGGTCATTTAAATATAGTTGTTGAATTATTCCTTTGCTCTTTACCAATTATTGCATAAAAAAAAGGAATTTGTACGAAAACGATAGGTTTTTTAATATCTTGAGTAGGAAGGATTTTAAGTGGTAATTTTTAGTTTAGTAATATTTTCAATAAAGAAAAAACATTTACTTCAACTAATTCACATATATTCTTTTCTTGTGGCTCAAAAGAACCTTATTTTTCATGAAGATTTTAAATGTGTTGTATAAAAAATTTTGTCACCTTCATTTATCAGCATTTTCTTGAGATAATGATTTATAAGTGTCTGTTCGTCTAATAATCTGCCTCGTTGAAATAAATTCTAGAAAAAAATTCAAATGCGAGTTCGATATTCTTTATATTAAATACTTAAAACCCAATGTTAGTTTTTCTATTCCAAATCTTTGTCAGGACACTCAAATAAAAGATAAAGAACCGTTAAAATCATTTGGCATCTAGAGCAGAAAGGAGCTCGATCGCCGAATAAAAGATGTTTACGAGTAAAACCAATGTGACCAATGCGGAGTCTAGACAGTTTGAGTCTAACTCTCGCTCTGGCAAACAAGGCCAGGGTTAAATGTTAGGTTTTACGGTACAAACTTTATAATCAGTAAGGTTAATCCACGATTCCTGCCAGAGTGCGTAGAGACGACGTTGAAAAATATGTTTTTACATCACAGTACGGGATGTGTCTCTGTAAAAGCAAAGATATCATCTTGAACATATACATTTCAATTAAATTCTAGATTTCAAATTAAAACCAGAAATATTTTGATTCCTACTTGCTTAGAAATGAATAGAAATCAACAAAATGACGTATATCCAATTGTTTTATTTTATTTCATGTTTTTTTTAACATTATGTGACATTTATTGGTGTCAGTAAATGATAATATTATATATGACAGCTATCTAACATCATAAAGAATCTAGCTGGGATGCAGTTTGAAACGTTATCTGTTGTTCATCATTATTTTTGTGTTCGTTTTCTTTTTCTGAAAAAGTCGGATGAAGCTAATAAAATGAGAACGTCACTTTCAAAAATAATAACGAAAAGTTGAAGCGCTACGATGTCAATTTGTGACACGATTCTCAAAAGTAATCAAAACATCAATTTAAAGACATCTTATTCTTTTTTTCTTAGCTTATTTTCACTTTTTTGAGATAGTCTTTATAGAATACCTCTTTTTTTAAGGATATTTCTATTCTTTTTTTTTTCAAATCTTGATTTAAATTTGTTTCTTATGTATGTATTTTCATATTAGCTTTATTTGACATTAAATTTGATTTTTCTCATTGAAATTCAAATATATAAGCTCTGTTACTTTCTATCTGAAGTGTTTTGAATTTATTATTTGCGACACTTCTCAGTCTCATTTTTTAAATATAATTATGAAACATTTTGTGTATCATGAATCTCACGAAAACTCATAAATCTCAAAGGAATATCAGATCATTTGTTTTATTGGAAATACTACTTCTGACAACATACGAAATTTAAAAATGTTCCTGAAAGGACACTCAGCAATTTTAGTATCCTCAAGGTCGCAGTGGTTTGTAAGGAAGGACTTTGTTTCGGGGTATTAGAATCCCATGTTCGAAAACCGATTCCATTACGGAATCACCATGTAAGAGAATCCAGGCCCAATAGATTCGTCGTGGAAAAATATGATCATCGAATCCAATGGATACGGTCATCGAAGACGTGTTTGGGGACACCCAGGGCAGAGGGGGGGGGATCTTGCTTTCTTTATTCCACACCACACCGACCCTCAACAAGAAATTATGGTTTGGGATACCATATCCTTTGATAACAGGGCCATTTTGGTTGTCATTAGGGGTACAGTTACTGCACAGCAGTGCATCGATGACATCCAAAGATCTATATTACTGACGTCCCTTCTACAGTACCCTCGGATGATTTTTCAGCAGGACAATGCCACACCACATACGGCATGTGTTGATATGAACTGTCTGCAAGCTTGTCAAACACTTCCTTGGCTTAACAGATCACCAGATCTTTCTCCCATCGAGCATGTCTGGAATATGATGGGAAGGCAATTGCATCTACCACGGAATGTTGAGGATCTCGTTCGAAAATTGGAGCGAATTTGGCAGGAAATATCGCAGGAGACCATCCGGAAGCTTTATTGAACTATGCCATGCTGTATAGCAGCTTGTATAGAGGCTAGAGGAGAGTCAGCCCTTTATTGAACTTGTTAGTGTAACTCAGAAATAAATCATTCATTTGTTCCGAGATTTTAATCATTCATTATTCTGTACATTGTCTTCCTATACACCGATTTTCATCTCAATTGGACAACTTTTTCTTGGTGGGTCGATTTTGTTTTTTGTTAGAGAGTGTATAATTTGTTTAATCAATATAACCCATGCATGCTTGTTGTATGTATGAAAATATTTTCTTATGTAAAGAAAAAACATTTAATTAAAAATTGTGGAAATATTTCGTTTTTTTAAGAAAAAAAAAACTTTCCAATTTTGCTTTGTAGTGTAATATTAATATCTTCTTATTGTGAAAAGATGGTAATGATTTGTCTTACTTATAATAGTACGTTAAAACATGTGGATTGTCTAAATTATTTTTAGAATAGCTAATTTTATTTTGTTATCAAACCGTGTATTCATTTCCTATCACATCAAAGCTTGTTGTAGGTAAAACAATCTTGTTGTATGCATGAACATATTTTATTATGCAAAGAAAATAAATAAATAAATAAAAATTGTCGAAATATTTTGTTTCTTATTTTTAGAGAAAAACAATTTCTTATTCTTATTTTGCTCTGTAGTTTAATTTTAAATATCTTATTGTGAAAGGACGGTAAGTTTTTGTCTCACTTATAATACTACGTTAAAACATCTAAATTGTCTAAAGTATTTTTAGAAAAGTTAATTTTATTTTGTTTTTGTTATCAATCCGTATATTCCTTTCCTATTATATCAAAGTTGTAAAAATCCACTGATTAAAGTGAAATTAGATTATTCACTTTGTAGAAAAAGACTCTTATTCATTTACTGATGTAACAGTTGCAAATTTTTGAGTCATGATAAATATTCTGCTAGAGAAATATATGGAAAAAATAATAAAGAATAGAAAATTCTACAGAATCATAGTAGAATTTTCTAAGCTTGAAAATTCTACATTATACCATTTGATTGATTCGAGCAAATTATTCTTAAAATGTATTTTCGGTATGACTATAAACAGCCATCAATATGCACTAAAACTGTTTAATTTAATTAATTTTTTAAAAAATATAAAGGATATAAATAATGGCTTGCTTAATCTGTATTTTTATACCATTTTGAGACATTTAATTTTTTTTTATTCACATTCTTCTTTTGAATTTCGAATTGAGCTTAGCAATTAAATACCTGAAATATCGAAAGATATAGAAAATAAAAATTAATTCCTACAACACAAGAATATGCTCTTTTTCATTTAGCATGGAGAATCTGCAATTTAATTCTCACAGCTTTTGACAAACAAATTCGGAATACGATTCCATTTGCAGCTCAAGGAATCATTATTTCCTCGTTTTGTACTTTGACTGTCTCCAGGGACTTGAAATGTACATATTAACCTGAGA
The DNA here is from genome assembly GCA_026289955.1 of Argiope argentata. Classification (NCBI taxonomy): domain Eukaryota; kingdom Metazoa; phylum Arthropoda; class Arachnida; order Araneae; family Araneidae; genus Argiope; species Argiope argentata. Next base: position 9,269 of record JAOUZG010023595.1, on the reverse strand, counting down.
AACTTCCATTCCTCAGAGATTAAGATAGGATAAACTTTGTTTTCTGTTTATCTAAAAAATAATGCCAAATGTTAGGCAAATGTGGAATTTAGATAAGATATGTAGATAAGTTTCCATTGAAAAAGTAAAAAAAAAAAACTATTTTTCTATGTAACTAATTCAGAGCTCTCTTGGATATTCATATAGAGTAAATTACCTTGGGCATTAAAGTCTTTAGAGAAAGATTTCAAGTTTTCCATTTCCCTCTGTAAGCGATGATCTAAAGTAAATAAGTATATAAAAGATAGTTTTGGAAGAATAAAACTTTTTGAACTAAGATTCTAGCTTCTAGAAATGAAAGGACAGCTTGATCAGAAATCATACAAGTTATTTGAGTTATATGTTGAATATTATTAATTAAGTTATATTTTAAAGTCTGAATTATATGTTGTAAGATTACAGCGATTGGATTTCTTAAGAAAATGACCAGGTTATTATTAAGGCTTTCATAAAAATTTCTTATGAGTGATATCTCAAATTATTCAATTACACAACATGTAAGAAAACAGCTTAGAGTTTCAATATCAAAGCAGAATAGAAATTTAGGAAAATTGATATGATAGATATGCTTTTTGTGATCTAAAAAAGCATTATATATATATATATATATA
>JAOUZG010023570.1:0-10368 GCA_026289955.1 Argiope argentata | reverse complement strand
TTCAGGTTAGCTCTGATTGGTTGGGTGAGGCGCTGCCATTCGCAACAATCGGTGAAACAAGAACTGGAATTATTATACAGCAAGTATTTAGAACTTGATGAAGATGAACAAGCTAGTAAAAAAACAGATGAAGAAATGTTTTCTTTACAGGATGAAAGAGATGAAATAGAGGTAAGTCTTCAATGCTTACTCTCTAAATACAATAATGGTGATCTTGTAACATTTAATGAAACTAAAAAAGATCACAATGAAGATTTGAAATCGTATATTGAGCATATAGAACATAAATCTAAGTTGCCTGAAATTCCCTTACCTACCTTTTATGGAAAAATAGAAGAATTTTCGAATTTTAAAAATCAGTTCTTAAGTCTCATTAATGAAAACAAGGATCTTTCAAAGGATCAAAAGTTATTTTATTTAAAATCTGCCCTCCGTGGTGAAGCAAAATCAATTGAAACAAGTGATGACACTTTCGATTCTTTATTTTGTGCTCTCGAAGATCGTTTTGAGAATAGGAGAGCTGTTGTAGATATTCATATTGACAATATGTTAAAAATTCAGAAACTGAGTTTTGAATCATCCAAAGGTTTAAAATCTATAACAGACTCCGTTAATAAAAGTTTAAGAGCATTGAAAAGTTTGAAATTAGAGTGTAATGATCTAACTAACGCTATTCTGGCAAATATTATATTAGAGAAGCTAGATAACGAGACAAGAAAGTCGTATGAGTTATCGTTGCAATCGAAAGAAATTCCTTCTCTAAAGGAGCTCTTAAAGTTTTTAGAATCAAGAGCATTAGTTTTAGATCAGTTAGGAAAAAATCCGTCGAATAACAGATTCAAAAGGGAATTTCAAGGAACAGGAAATAAAGCGAAAAATTTATTTGTCAGTTCTAATAAAGGCAATCAATTTATGAAGAAATGTGTACTCTGTAATACTGAACATCCGTTACAAAAATGTTATGAATTCTTAAAATTGAATGTTGCTGAACGTATTAAAGTATTAGAAAATCATCATTTATGTAAAAACTGTTTAAAGTGCCATAACGCGCCATGCAAGTCTAAATATATCTGCAGAGTATGTAAAAAACAAGGCCATAACTCATTAATTCATTTAGATCAGCAAAACGAAAGTAATGTTTTGCCTAGCTCAAATAGTGTTGCGCAATCAAATGCAAATCTAAATCCGAACGCTGAGGTTTTTCACTCTTCGGGTGGATCGACCTTGAACATTCAACCGTCAGAAATAAATCATACTCTTTTGTGCACAGCAAATATTCTTATTGAAAATAATGTTGGGCAAAAAATAAAATTAAAAGCTCTCTTAGATAGCGGAAGTAGTGTAAATATATTAAGACAGGATGTTGCCGATTCTTTAATGCTAGAAAAGCAAAAAATAAATTGTAAGATCTCTGGCATTTCCGGTGATGAATTCTTAGTTAAAAATAGATTGATAGCTACTATTTCTAACGAAAGCAATGATTTTTCAAGGGATGTTTCTTTTTTGATTCTTCCTAAAATTACTGATTTAACACCTGCAAGGAAAATAAACATTAATAACATAAACTTTCCAACTGAAATAAAACTTGCAGACAGTACGTTCCATATTCCCAGTCAAATTCATGTTTTATTAGGGGCTGAATTATTCTTCGAAATATTGAAATCTGAAAAATTTAGATCTTATGATAATTCATTGCTTCTTCAAAATAGTGTGTTCGGATATCTTGTCACAGGAACACTTAAAGGGACTGAGTCTCATTTCTTTTCTGGATTAATTTCTGAAGGGGAAATTTTAGAAAACTCAGTTAAAGAATTCTTTGAAATCGAATCATTTCCGGGTGATAACACAGATAATTCAAAGACATTTGAAAGGCAGTATTGTGAAGAACATTTTCTCTCAACTTACAAGAGAGATGATTCTGGAAGATTTATTGTCAAACTGCCAATAATCGAAGACAAACGCTCAACATTAGGGGATTCAAGGGAAATGGCAGAGAGGCGATTGAATTTGCTTTGGAAAAAGTTAAATAAAAATGAAATCATGGCAGAACAATACAAGGCATTCATCGACGAATATTTCATACTTAATCATATGGAGAAAATTGTTGATTCTGTTGATTCCGAAAGTAAAAACTTTTACATTCCTCACCATGCAGTTTTTCGTCCCGAAAGTTCATCTACACCTTTACGTGTTGTTTTTGATGCTTCTGCGACTTCAAATAATGGAGTTTCTCTTAACTCTATTTTATTAAATGGGGGAACAGTGCAACAAGAGCTTTGCTCTATAATTTTAAATTTCAGAACCTACAAGTATGCATTTTGTGCTGACATAAAAAAAATGTATCGGCAAATTTTGATAGATGAATCCGATAGAAACTTGCAAAGGATCCTCTGGAAGCCTAATCAATCTGCTCCTGTGGAAACTTACAGGTTATGCACTGTTACCTATGGTACAACCTGCGCACCATTTTTAGCGACTAGAGCTTTAAAGGCGCTCGCTGAAGAAGAACAAAATAACTACCCTGAAGCAGCCGCTAAACTTATAACGAATACTTATGTAGATGATATTTTGACTGGTAGTAATAACTTGCAAGCAGCTAAAGATTTACAGTATCAATTAATTGAGCTGTTAAAGAAGGGATGCATGGAACTCCATAAGTGGGTTTCAAACGATTCCGAACTTTTGAATGATCAAAAAAATTTAGAATATTCATTTCCATCAGAGTCTGACACAGTAAAGACTCTTGGAATGCTGTGGCGCCCAACATCCGACGTTTTCACGTTTAGAGTGGCTTGCAATTTAAAGAATAATTTCACAAAGCGAGAAGTTCTTTCAACTATTGCCAGATTGTTTGACCCGTTGGGTCTTATTGCTCCTGTGATTACAATTGCGAAATTATTCATGCAGAGACTTTGGCGTCAAAGGCTGAGTTGGAATGATCCAATTCCACCAAATGACTTGCATGACTGGATTTATTTTTTAAAGGACTTACCGGCAGTGAACGAGCTAGAAGTTTCAAGAAATTCACTCATCAACAATTCAAGTTCCATCGAGTTACATGCATTTGCAGATGCTTCTAGCAAGGCATTTGGCGCAGTTTTGTATTTGTGCTCCAAAAATGAATTAGGTGAAGTGCAATCCAGCATTTTGTGTAGCAAGTCACGTGTGTGTCCCATCAAAGCGATGACTATACCCCGTTTAGAATTGTCTGCAACATTGCTGTTGGCTCGTCTTGTATCCAAGGTGATATCAACTATTCAAGTGCCAATTAATCACATCTACATGTGGACTGATTCAACAATTGCGATATCCTGGATAAAAACTCCACCAGAAAGGTTAAAAACTTTTGTTGCAAACAGAGTAAGGGAAATCAATTTGTTGTGCCCAAATTACGATTGGAGACATGTAAAATCAGCAGACAATCCTGCAGATCTTATTTCCAGAGGTGTGTCAGCTAAAAACCTAGTGAACAATTCATTATGGTTTAATGGACCATCTTTCATAAAATCAAATATGTGTTTACCTGTAGAAATTAATGACTCTAAAAATGATGAAGAATATCTTAAGGAAGTTAAAACTTCCAGTGAGCCAGTATTATCATGTAAAATTTCTGATGAATTTGTTACTAATATTTTGGATTTGAGTAATAATTATGCTAAAATTTGTCGTATTGTTAGTTATATTTTTAGATTTGTGTTTAATATGAAGTCTCCTACTGAAAGAAGGAAAGGTAAGTTGGAAATACAGGAGATCAAGGAAGCTTCTAATTTCTTGGTAAGAAAGGTACAATTGTCTGAATTTGCAGATGAAGTTAAAGTTTTATCTAAGAATGTTAATCTAAATCAGAGTAAAATTAAAAACTTGGCCCCATTTTTAGATGAAAATAATTTCTTCGTGTGGGTGGCCGTTTACAAAAGAGTAAGCTAACTGTAGACGAAAGACATCCTAAGCTTCTGCCTTCCAATCACAGGCTTACAAAACTAATAATGTGCTCATTTCATTTAAAACATTTGCATGTAGGTCCCCAAACTTTACTGCACCTTGTCAGGCAGGAATTTTGGCCAATTGGCGGGAGGAATTTAGCCAGAAAAATAGTTAATGAATGTGTTGTTTGTTTCAAAAACAAACCAATCAGCTGTAACCAATTGTTAGGAAACCTGCCAGCTGAGAGAGTTAATCCTAGTCCACCATTCTCAAATTGTGGGATAGATTTCTGTGGCCCTTTTTTAATTAAATATAAAGGTCAACGCAAGGGTATCTTTCAAAAGATTTATGTAGCAGTCTTTATTTGTTTTGCTACTAAAGCAATTCATCTAGAATTAGTCACCGATCTAACATCTGAAGCTTTAATTGCAACTTTAAAACGCTTCTTTGCACGACGAGGCAAATGTTCTTGTATTTTCTCAGACAATGCTGGGAACTTTGTAGGAGCAAATTCAGAGTTGAAGAGACTGCTAAAATTAGTAAGTAACCCTGATAATAATTTAGCTAACTATCTAATTTCAGAAAGTATTAATTGGAAATTTATTCCTCCAAGATCTCCAAATTTTGGAGGTTTGTGGGAATCAGGAGTCAAATCCTTCAAACATCATCTAAAAAGAGCGGCAGGTGCTGTTAAATTAACTTTTGAAGAATTTTTAACTTTGACAGCTGAAATTGAAGGAATCTTGAATAGCAGACCCATTGTTCCAATGTCTTCTGACCCTCATGATTATTCAGCCTTAACGCCAGGCCATTTTTTAATTGGTCGTCCTTTAACGTCAATTGCTGAACCATCATTAATTGAAAGGGCAGATAATTATTTGTCTAGATGGAAAAGGGTAACTAAATTATTGCAACAAATTTGGAAAGGTTGGAAGCGGGATTATTTAAATAATCTTCATCTTAGAAACAAGTGGCAATTTACAAAGGATAATGTGAAACCTAATGATATGGTAATACTTAAGGACACTGATTTGCCTCCATATAGATGGAAATTAGGTAGAATCCAAGAAATAGTTAAGGGTTCAGATGGTTTAGTTAGAGTAGTAACCGTCAAGGTTGCAAATGGCATTGTTAAAAGAGGCATAAGCCAAATATGCTTGCTTCCCATAAATAATTGAACATTTGTAAATTACACATGATATTAAATTGCTTTATATAATTGATCTTAATGTATCTCCAAAGGATATACAGTACATTTGAATTTCATATATGTATATATTTTATTTCTTTTTTGTAATGTATAATGTGCATATTGTTTTGTATCGAATGTTTATATGGCAATTTGTTTAATTTGTAATCGTCTAATTGTATCTGTAATTGAAATTGTATAATTTCAAGGCGGGAGTATGTTAAGATCAACGTCATGTGCCCCGCCCACATGAACAGCGCCACCTACTGGAAAATGTAAAACGATTGAGGAAGCTACAAGCTTTGAGACTGTAAACATTAATCTCCCGATTAAGCGGAGCAAAATCTATAATAACTATGTCCCATAGCGGATAAATTGTAAAGGTCCCATTTAAGCGGACAACTAAATAAATAATTCTTTAAGAGGTCCGTCGTATTGATTTCATACCTCTCCAGCTACTACTGTTGGCAGCCTTTTACCAGAAGGAATTATCGGCACTTCTTCGTTGGCGACCGGCAGATGCATTACTCATCGCCGGAGTTGCAAACAATGTTTCAAAGGGGTTTTCTGGCAGAATGACTCTTTGAAGATGATATAATTTTTACAGCTGTGTCAAAGAGACGGTTTATCGGGGAGTAAACAGGTCGGAAATAGTATCGCTGTTGGCAACTGCATGCGAAAAAGAACACGAAAACGTCAGTGTCAACAGCAAAGAGGTGCCAGATATTCTTGGTGTTTGGCTCGTAAAATATTCACGTGTGTTTAGTTATCGATTTCGTTTCTAAAGAAGATTTTTAGGATAGGTAGCGTCGTTTCTATTGAAAGTCATAAACAGGTAGTATTCAAATCAGATATCCAGTCAATATTTCTATTAGAAAAATAAAAATATTTGAAATGAGTAATGAAATTTTTTGAAAAAAACCTGATTTCAAATATGTGTTTGCTGTTAAAGTTTAACCAACTGAATTATCCTTTTTACTTTCTGGCATATGTAGTATAGAGGAAATATAATGTTACGTTTTTAGCGTAGCGGGTTCGGATGATTGAATGGACTTTACTTGAGGACAGCACAAACAAATTTTTTTACAACTATTTTTGCAGGATGAATTGATAAAGTAAAACTTCAGATAAACACAATACAGCAGTCAACAGTCACTTACAGCGTAAACGCAAGCCTTACGCACAATAAAAACAGACTGCAAAACAGCTATCGTAGAGCACAATAAACAGTAAATCTCAGCGAGCTCGATAATACAACGTTAACAGCAACACAGCTCTCTAATAAAAAGCAAGAAAAGTAATATGCTAGTCCAGCGTGACGCTTCTCTTCCGAGAGGAAATTCACTCTGCCGAAACTACGGCAACCCGTCCCTTATAAAGCCGAGCGAGCGTACGCCCAAAAGCACGCGGGGCTTCTTGAACGGTCCAGCGGCTACCAGACTATTTCTTTCGCCAAACCAACCCGGCTGGCGGGAAGCTTCTTGTGAAGCGTCGCCAACGTTTTCTGCGGCACGCGTTTGCCCGCTTGTAACAATAGTAATGGTCGAAAAATTCTAACTCGATATTTTCACTAATCTCCACATTATTGACTTCTCTGAGTTGGAAAAGCACATTTTTGGAAAATATACGTTCGTTTATCTGCTTGCCTGCCTGTGGCAAAGATAAATCAAAAACGACTTCTAGCTATATGGTTGAAATCTGGTGTATGATCTTTACATCAAATTTGTAGATTTCTAACAAATTTTGAGCAAAATCCGTTCAAAAGAAGTATAGTAGTCCTACTGAAAAATATAAGTAAACACAATAACTACAAATCAAAGAAGGTTCGATAAATAAAACTTGCTTCACAGATAGGTTTAACATCCATGGTATGCCGGCTTTCTGGCACAGAGGTAGCACGTCTTCCTTGTGTTCTATGAGTCTCGGGTTCGATTCCGAGTTAGGGTATGGTTGTTCTTCTCTTGTGTGCTATCTGTGAGATGTGTGACTGTGGCCCTCTGTAAAAAGAGGCTGTGCAAGCGAATGTGATGTGTGTGTAGGTAAGTCGTACTCTTGGCCCTAGTTGGTGCTACTTGAAACAAGAAACTCTCCTTTTGGCTTACATTCTGCTGATATAATCAGCGGGAGCTTGTCCATGGTAAGTATCATAAGTGACGACAACAACAACAACAACATCTGTAGTATTGATACCCATAAAAATTTGAACCAAATGCAACAACGGGTTAATCGTCTGTCAGTCTATCCTTTCAGAATCATATGAACGCGATAACTCTGAAATGCAATGATTTAAATATATGAAATCTGGTATAGAATTTTGTTAGAAAATTTCTTCACTAAGCTTTTATTATAATTTTAAATTTCAAAGTCTTCAGTCTTTCTCTCTGTGTTTTATTCTAAAACCAAGCAAAGCATTTTGAGCCTGCTATTGTGTATCATTAGTTTGGGTAAATCACTTCACTTGGCATCGCTTGACAAATCACATCAATACATATAGGTATTTTTAATACCTATATGTATTGATGTGATTTGTAATATTTAATTGGTATCGCAACTGACAATTAATCAAGCTAATATATAAATATTTTAGAAATAGTAAAAAATGCAAGTCATTATGCTTGCAACTTTTTTTTAGCTTTTCAGAGTCATGCTCAGATTTCTTGTTCAGTTGACAGAGGTTAAATGCCTGTCTCAGGTCCTGTGATAACAAGTTGCACATCATAACTGTAAATATTTCGTCATGTGCTTCGTTTTTTCCCCTTTTTAATAAATTGTGCTTTTATTTAAAGTTTTCATTGGCAACCCTAATCTTTGGAGTCTTATATATATGTCATCATTCCGCTGCAGTTGCTCTAATGCCAAACGGAAATTCGGTATACGGGTTTCACACTACATTTGCAGATTTTTAAATCAGATTTTGTGTAATATCTGTTCAAAAGGAGTCCATCTGTCTGGATGTTCAAATATGATTTAATTCGATTATTAGAAAAGGAAGAGAGCTAGCTAAATAAAATTCGCTACAAAGAGCCGAATTAACATACACAATGTATGCATCCTTCAAATTTTGAGTAAAATCCAGCAAGGATTGGCAGTGACGGTCTGTATTTTCAGAAATATGTAAATGTCATAATTCAAAAACGTAGGGATTTAAATATATGAAATTGGATATGGGATTTTGTGACTACAGTCTCAGTTTTGTGTCAAATTTTTATTCCAATCGGTTGATATAAATGTGTTTTAAATAAAAATTCGATTTTCGGGTACTATTAACGCATGCCAGGGATCAATCGTCAAATAATTCGCCAAAATAGATTCAGTAAAAGACATACAGATGGGTGACAAAATAACATGAACAACTATGAAAAAAGAGAAAAGCTTTATTAATAGCGGGTTGGAGCTCCCCCCCCCACTTTGACTGTATTACAGACTGTATGAGACGCAGGATGGACGCATAGAGGGCATGAACAACGTCTATTGGAATATGACGCCATTCTTCGTAGAGAGCGGTCTTTAATGAAGAAATCGTAGATGGTGGAGGGAATCGAGCACAGGGTTTTGACTCCAGATATCTCCACAAATGTTCCATAATGTTCAAATCAGGTGACTGAAGGGCCAAAATAAGATCACCTACTTCTCCCTCCTGCTGTGCGAACCATTCTTGCACGATTTTAGCAGTGTGGATAGGAGCGTTGTCGTCTTTATGCAATGGGCATGAACATAACCCCCCAGGATATCGACATAGTGTGCAGCCGTAACCTTCAAAATGCAGAGTAACAAGAGTACAAACACCACGCCAAGATATCGCACCCCATAAGGGAACAATTCCCGTGCTTCACAGTCGGCACGATGTATTCAGGAATAAACGCTATTTTGAGCATTCTCCACACATAAACGCGTCCAACGGTCTGAAAAAGGGTGAACGGGGATTCATCAGACCAGATGACTTTCTGCCGTTGTTGTGGGATCCAGTGTATGTGTGTTTTACACCATTGACGTCGCTGTAAAGCATGGTGTGCTGTTACTAACGGTTTGCCAGTTGCAATTCTTCCTTACATATTCGAAGCATGTTCCTTTTTGATGGTAGTTGCTGAAATAGGGTTCTGAAGATGACTATTCATCTCAGACGTTATCTGGGATAGCGAATGCTTGCGCTTTCGGGTCAAAGTGCGGGTTAAAACTCTTTTATCACTCCCGGTAAGCTTTCTTTTCCGTCCGCTGCTGCGCTTGGCAGACGCCACATTCCCGAATATCGTGTGTGCTGTCATAACGGCTGATACAGCACTTCTTGCACGTCCCAAATAGTTGTCTGCTTCCGTCACCGAGCAACCAGGGCACCACATTCCAACAAGCATGCCTTTTTGAACTCTGACAGGTCCGTCATTATTGCGTTTTCCAAAACTTGTGATAGATACATGCAAACCCTATAGCACCTGTTGAATGACTGATACCTTCCCTTTCAAATCCGCTGGGTGACGGACCGCAGTGCAAAATGACATGCTCGTTGCGCTCCTTTGAAATGGGCAATGCCTTTTCCATGGGTGTTCGTATTATCTTGGCACCCATCTGTAGGTTAAAACATAGGTACCCCAGCCTTACAAATTTATTTGAGAGAATGCGAGATAGTTTGGGGAAACCATTCCTAAAATAAGTTTAAATAAGTTAATAAAAGTTACTAAAAATTAGCTCATTTAATAGGAAGTATGACTTATACTTAAAAAAATTACGTATAAAATCTGTGTAAATGATGATTAATTAACCCTTTGAACGGAAGTCCAGCTCGTCATAAACTTTCCTGAACAAACTGACAATGACGAGCTGGACTCGTCAGAAATTATTGAGGTTTGATACTTTTTTGAGAGAAGTATGTGTAAGTCGTATCGAGTCTATTGCTTTGATAAACTTGTGTGCATGATTATAGTTACCGTTATAATGTAATTTGTATAAATCTATATGTATAAAGGTTAAAACACGTACTTTCGTTTAAATACTATAAAGAATTAAAATATTGTTTTTAAACTTTAATGAAGAATTAACCGACACTAATTATATTTTTATATAGGTATAAATAACAATAAACATTCATATAAATGTGTGAAAGAAATATTATTTTTAATAACAGTTATTTGAGCAACAAAACCGTAAGTTTCTCTATCAATTCCTCCTCTTAAAACTAAGAGAATTAAATCGTCAGCCAGAGTAGTGCAGACTGAAACTAAATTGTCGTTCAAGGGGTTAATGAATGATTTGTTATGATATAT
>JAOUZG010023550.1:0-10335 GCA_026289955.1 Argiope argentata | reverse complement strand
TCTGGACTTCAAAAAATTAAAATTTGTAATGATAAAACACTAGTAGTTGCTGATATTTTCAATCGATTGCTGGAATGGGCAAAATATTTGGAATAACTCTGCCAATACGACGATTTTGACGATCCTGCAGATGATCATAAACTTGATAAGTCTTTGTACTGTTGCTATGATTTATTTGCAAGTTATTCTTTCAAATGAAATTTTTCGGAAAATCTTGCCCATTCTTGTCCAGATATACCTTACCACAATCTGGAGAAAGTGTAACGACAAACACTTCCAGTGAAACGAGTTTGAAACATGAGGCTTAAACTATTCAGTGTTAAAAATAGACTGTGATGCTGTGCAACATTTCAACTTTCATCGAATTACTCTGGACATTCTTCGAAACAAAACGAATATCCCATTGGAGTTCCTTAAAAGCGCAGCAGCGCATAGGAACTTTCTAAGAAGAATTGAATCTGAAAATGTATTATTCTTCAAACTTTCCGATATATGCATGTGATCTGTAAATTATATTTGTACTTTTGTAGAAGCCGTGAATGTTACATCAAATGTGCCTCTACCTGTTTTATTTTTTTCACTCTTCAGTTATTTTTATTTAAACATAGAACATCAATACTTTGAGAGTGCCAGAAATTTAATGAAAGAGGCGACCGAGTAATTTTTTTAAAAAATATTTAACCTCATTGCAAATTAAAATGTTTATACATTTGTTTTGTTTTATTTTATTGAAAAAAATTTATTTAATTGAATCAGTACTTTGATGAAGAAAATGTTTGAACAAATGGAAATTCACAAAAACGATGTAATTATATCGATATAGCTTGTAGCTTATAGCTTTTTAGTTGAAAAAAAATGAACAAAAAATGCACCAAGTAAACATTTTAATAGGGTCCCAATTTAAAAACTAAGGTAAAAAGATTTATAAGTTTTTTTTCCTTCCGAGAAAACGATTTTGTCATTCATATGTTTCTTCAATCTGCATATTCAATTTAATTTTTTGTCTGTCATCAATTAAGTCATTTTAATACCTTATTAATTTAAAACTGCCGTTTAAATTTTGTCTTTTCAAAATACGTTTCTTAAAGAATTCATGATACATTTTCTAATTATAAAGTAAGTAGTTTCAATATTACTTTAGCTCTTTTTATATTAAATGCTAGCGCAATTTGCTAATGCATTTGTGATTAATGTTTCATTGATTATCAAACGAAAAAAATAATTCTTTTCGATAAATGCGTTTAAAAAATAGAGTTATCGGAAAATCTTTTTTGCGTGTTTCTAGATGTAACAGTTTCATTTAAAAGATTTGCAATATCTTTATAATTATATCATCCAGAGTTTTTTTATATATGTATTAATTCTTTTTATTCCTTTATACCACAATAATTTTAAAGCATTCATTCGTCTTCGTCTTATTCGATCTTTAATTCCAATCTTCTTAATTCCGATTCTGTGTTCTAATCATTTTTTCGATCGGAAGAATAGCTTTCTTCTTGGAATTTTTTTTCCGTACAAGTTATTTTTAAATGGTTTAACAGATTATGAATTATTATGTGTTCTTGTATAATCTTTAGTTCATTAGCTTTTCATTTGCTAAGTTAACTCAAATCCAACTTGAAATAAGTTTGGAAAACTATGAAAAATGCAAACGATTTCTTTTTATTTATCCACTAATTTTTTATTCAGCTATTTTACTTCGTTTTGTTTGTAATTTATTAAAAAAAATTTCACTTTGTTTCCAAAACTTTTACTTCAGCCAAAATATCATAGCAAACGATATACAATACTTATGCATCGTGTTAATTAATCATTAAATTGTAAATGATTCTTTTAGTGTTGATTTATCTATATCTATATAATTATAATAAAGCTTAATGTGTGTGTGTTTGTGTGTTGGCTCTCTACAGGCTAGACCGACTTACAGCTGCCAAATTTGGCAAGTTTATACCTTGAGGGCCGGGAATGTACACCTTGGAGCTCTTTTCTTAATTTTTTATTAAAATTTTAATTAATTAAAAATTAAGCGAAATTTTGACGTTTTTTCGCGATAGTTTTTAAAAATTTTACAGCAGAAAATTGATTTTTATATAAAGTTAAAGATCAAAAAATTATCCTTTCAATGATACTAATGTTTGTACCCATAAATTAAATTTCTAATTTCAATGAATTTTAAAAAAATTTAATTTAATTTAATTTTTTTAAACAATTTATGTCATTTAAAATAAAAATAAATTTTTATCTTCATATCATTTCTTAAAAAATCAGCTTTTAATAATATGTTGCCATCCCATTTTCAGAAGTACTGATTTAAAAAAAAATAAGTTAATTACTACCGCAAATAAAACCTAGAAAAATCTAATTTTGGGCAAGTGATTATATGAAATGAAATAAATAGGAAATCTAGTATTTTTTAAAATCAATAAATGCAAGAAAACTTTTTCATGATCGTTTGCAATACCAAAATTACTTATTCATTAAAAGAATTAGAATAAATAAAAATATAAAATAAAAATAAATATATATTACAAAAGTGTAATAGTTAAAACTAAATTAAAAAAAATAGCACCAAACGATAATCTTCTGAGTGCGATTAATTATTTAAAAATAAGAAATTGTGAATAAGCTAGAAGATGACATCATTTCATAGAAACGACGAACAAAAAGCAATTGATAATAAGTCGATGGAAAGTAAAATAAACTATTAATTAATTCTATTGAAGTAAAACATTTCTACCTTCGTGTTCTTTTTACTTTTTAAAACTATAAGACATGATTTTCAGTTGTTACATTTACTTATATGAAGAAGATAGATTCGCCTTTGTGAATGTAATTAATCGCATTTTAATGAATCCTGCCGAGATAAAAACTCACCTGCTTTCAAAGAATCATACGTTATTATAAAGTTATACTGTTAGAAGCAAGTCAACTTTTTGAAAACGTATCCACTTTCAAAGAAGCATACGTAATAATTAATAATGCAATTCCGATAAAAGCAGGTTAAAATATTTTTTGCTCGTATATTTCGAAGACATCAAATTACTCCGAAAGGCTCTCAGCCTCTTCCTGAAAGGGTAAATACTATATTGAATTATATGTTACTGGAAGCTATTCATGAATTACATACCTTCCTTGGTCTCATTAATTTCTATAGGTGATACAGTAAAGATGCTGCTAAAAACCAAGCAAATCTTCATGAGTATTTAAAAGTTTCCAAGAAAAGGGATAAACGTAAAATTATGTGGAACTATGAAGCAAAAGAAAAATTTGAGCAGTGCTAAAAAGATCTAGTGAATGCTACATTATTAATTTTTCCAAATCCTGACTCAATGTTACATCTCTTCAGTGATGCTTCAGACTTCGCTGTTGGATCCGTACTGAAACAGTTGGAAGAAGGTAATTGGAAACTCTTAGTCTTTTTTTCTAAGAAGTTATCTAATGCTCAGAAAGGATATAGTACTTACGACAGAGAACTGTGAGGAATATACTTTTCAATCAAACAATTCATTCTCGAAGGAAGACAGTTTATAATTTACACAGATCAAAAACCTTTGACGTTTGCTTTTCAACAACAACAAAAAAAAAAAAACGAAAAAGCTTTTTCTAGACAATTACGCCATTTACAGTATATCTTGGAATTTTCAACGGATATTCGTTACGTTGGCGGAAGGTAAAACATTGTGGCAGATTCCCTATCCATGATAGAAACTATTTCTGAAATAGGTTATGATAAAATTGCAGAAGTGCAAATTGATAATCAAGATCTTAACGAGCTACGCTTGAAACCATCTTTGATTTTCAAGCAATATCCTCTGGATTAAGGAAGATTACATTGGAGAGATATTTCAACAACAAAAATTTATCCATTTATACCTCATGAATTTCGAATGCAAGTTTTTCATAAAATTCATGGCTTCGCACATCCTGGTGTGAAATCTGCTGTTAAGCAAATATCTTCCAGATTTATATGGTTCAACATTCGGAAAGATACCATTCAAAGGACAAAGTCTTGTTTCCACTGCCAAAAGAATAAAATTAACAGGCATACGCGCTCGCAAATTGCCAATTAAAAGAAGGTAGATGATATATTCTCTATTATTCATATCGACATCATAGGCCCATTACCTACTTCTGATCTTAAAACGTACTGTCTTACTTACATCCACCTATTCACATGTTGGATAGAAGTTATACCTTTAGCAAATGTGACCGCCGAAACAGGGACTCGAAAATTTTATGATCATTGGATTTCACTTTTAGGAATGACTTATCGTGTTATCACCGATCAAGGTAGTCAATTTAGGTTCGAACTTTTTACAAATATCGGCATTATATGTGGTTTCCATATTACATCAATAGCTTACCACCCATACGGCAATGGGAAAATTGAATGGATACATCGAATAAAAGCCGCAATAAGCGCTCATAATTCCATTAAGAATACTCAAACCTTACCTACAGTATTATTTGGACTAAGAGCCCCTCTGCGGTGTGATACGAATTACACCATTGCCCAAACGGTTTATGGACAACCTATCAAATTGCCAGGAGAGTTTTTTGAAAAATATTTTAGATACCGATACGTTTTCAAAAGACTTACAAAAACAGACGGAGCAGTTAAAACCATTAGAATCTCACCGAAAATCTTCTAAAACTGTCTTCATTCACAAAGACTTGAGCCATGGTACACATGCCTTCATACACCTTGACAGAATTCAGAAGCCTTTGGAACCACCGTATGATGGATCTTTTCTAATTGTGAAAAGACATGATAGATGTTTCGCTGTCAAAACTAAGAGTAAGGATATAAATGTATCCATTGATAGATTATAACCGGCATATATGTTAACTGATATGCAAGTTCCCCTTTTGAAATTAGGTAATGCCCAAACAGTGCCCAATGAAACGCTGACGACAACAGATACAGAAACTGAAAACCAACCATTAGATTTGTTAAACAAAAATTTTCAAACCAAAAAAAAAAATTACACGATCTGATAGACATGTAAGATTTCCAACTCGTTACAAGGGTTAAGGACATTCTGTTGGTTATTGTTATTTCATCTGAAGACATATATTTTTCTCACATTTGTAAAAATTGCTTTTTGTAAACTGTATCGTAACTTCAGTGTTATTGGGGAATGAGTGATGTAGCAGCTATAGGTTAATAATATAACTTTTTTGTCTTCTCAAATTTGTCTTTTTAAAATTGGCAACACTAGTTGCTTGTTGTTGGGATAAAGAAAAATATCGACATGATATTGTTTCGCTTCCTTTTAATCTGAAATATAATCAGCATTAATTATTCTAGAAATATAATCCTTTCTAATAAATGATCTTTATGAACTGTACATAACTGCGCTACACATTCTGACGGACGTGGACAATTTCAAGAAAATAAGACGCCACCCAGTAAAGTAACTACCGAGTGGCTTGCGGAGCATTCTTATGGCCAAGGGAGGGAATTTCTTTCCTTCTCTTGGCCATCTAATTCTCCAGACATGAAAATTATATATATTTGGAATGTTTTCAAATGTGCTGTCCATAGGGGATCTCCACCATTTCGCACACCCATTTCTTTGTGAACTGCCCAGTAGGAATCATGGTTGAACTGTCTAGAGAATACCTTCACAAATTAGTTGAATATATGGCACATCCTGTGACACATCTGAGAGATCGAGGGGGCTCTACACGATTTTATATAGCTGTATTAGTTTTTTTTTGGCACTTCAGTGTATTACTAAATATTTTAATGGTCTTTATTAGTATCTGTTAACAATAATATTTTCATCCTTTAAAGGACAGACTGCATCGCATATACAGGGTAAGTCAAAATGAATATAGCGATTACAAACGGCTATAACTATTTAATGAAAAAAGATATATCGATAAGATTTACACAGAATGTAGACGGAACTTCAAAATTTATTAACGTAAAGCGCACGTGCAGCCAAGCGGATGCCTGCGCATGCGCGAAATCGAACTTCGCAACGACAAGAAACCTGTTCAGCGCGGCGTCTCATTAGTGGAAATGGCTAGTCCCGTGCAGAAAGCATTCTCTGTGTTGGAATTTCACAGTTGCCGTTCTGTTATTACAGTGCAGAGAAAATTTCGTCAGCGGTACAATGAAGAACCTCCAAATGCGAACAACATACGCAGATGGCATCGGATGTTTGAGGAAACAGGATGTTTGTGCAAAGGAAAAAGTAGCGGAAGGCCACGTGTTTCATCGGAAAACGTTGAAAAAATTCGCGAAACGTATCAACAAAGCCCACGGAAATCGACGTACGAAGGTAGTAGGGAGTTAAACATTCCACAAAAAACTGTATGGCGTGTTCTCAGAAAGAGGCTGCAAATGAAACCGTACACAATTCATGTTGTGCAGCAATTGCAACCGGAAGATAACGTCAAACGTATGAATTACACTATGTTTATGATGGAAATTATGGAGGATGAAACTATGCCTGATCGTCTCATTTTTAGCGATGAAGCGACCTTCCACATAAGTGGGAAGGTAAACCGTCACAACAGTCGAATATGGGGAACAGAGAAGCCATCCACTGTAATTGAACATGAACGTGACTCAGCGAAAGTTAATGTGTTCTGCGCCATCTCATCACGTAAATTGTACGGTCCTTTTTTCTTCAGTGAGAAAAGTGTAACATCCAATGTTTACCTTGACATGCTTCAGGTATGGTTAATGCCACAGCTAGATAATGATTCCAGGGATTACATCTTTCAGCAAGATGGAGCACCCCCACACTGGGGTACGGCGGTGCGAACATTTTTAAACCAACATCTTCCAAAGCGTTGGATCGGACGAAGTGGAGCTGCCGACGATGTCTTCTGCTCTTGGCCACCGAGATCTCCCGACTTGACACCCTGTGATTTCTACCTATGGGGTTATGTGAAAGACAGAGTGTTTGTGTTTCCCTTGCCCAAAACAATTGAAGAACTGAAAGTACGCATTTGTAATGCGCTTGAGTCGGTTAATGAACAAATGCTTCAGAATGTATGGCGTGAAATGGAATACCGATTAGATGTTGTCCGTGTGACCAAGGGAAGTCACATAGAACATCTATGACTTCTGTATATAAAATTTTGAAGATTCTTCTACATTCTGTGTAAATCTTATCGATAAATATTTTTTCATTAAATAGTTATAGCCGTTTGTAATCGCTATATTCATTTTGACTTACCCTGTATATAAAAAAATCTATTCTATGATATTTTATCTCCTTTTAGAAACTTTCGTTTTTAATAACTAAATATGGCAAAATAATGTATGGAGCATTCAAATTGCAGTGTATTATAAGTAGAATAAAGCATACAGGAAACAATTGAAATCTAATATGGAGGCTACACAAAAGCAGGTTTGGGAACAGATATAATTGTAAACTCTAATCAAATGACTAGATCAATATTTTACTCTCCAGAATTCTACGCTAAACCAGGGACAAAACAGTTTACTTACAGTGCCCTTTTTAGCGGACAGCAGACTCATGTACAAAAGGAATTTTAAAATAATCGAGTTTTGAATATGGAGCCTTCCTGTTTCGAAGCCGAAATTTTACCACCGCAATTTTAACATAAAACGGGTCCGTCTGATCTAGGTACGTACTTAAAGTGTTCCATATTATATCACCCTTAGAGTATAGAATTATTCTTCTGTTTTAACCAAAATATTGTGAGCACGAACAATTACATTTAAGGGTAAAAGTGAAGTTTAGTGTGCCCTTGCTGCGCCAAGGATGCCAAGTCGTCAATAAAGCACTTAACAGTTTTGCATGTGTGCCTTACGTGCATCGATTTATTGAAGTTTGATAGTTGTATGCTAAAAAATAAATCATTCATAATAATTATAATTCAATATGAAGATTACTTCGATTACATTGATAAATTATGTATTTAATGGATTTCCATTTGAAACAAAATAAGAAATTCCTAAAATAGAAGGTATCATATTAGATAGTAAAGAAAATAAAACAGTTAATTGAATAAGATGGCGAACAAAATAAATAAACACTTCTGTGGAAAAGTTACGATTACTACTTCTCTCATTATAAATATGATTTTTTTTTGATAATTGTTTTTTCAGACAGGCTGCACCGGTCTGTTGGGTGCAAAGTAAAAAGTGCATGCGATGCCTTCGGCCTTTGTAGAAGGCACCTGACAGAATTTTTTAACTTAAAAAATCAACCTACGGCTTCGCTAGTTGCGGGAAAGGGAACTTAGTAGCTTCACTAGCAGATTGAACACAAGGACTGTGTTAGTATCAGAAACAGTACATAATCAAAAGAAGACGAAAAACGGAGGAAGAAGCAATCAAACCATTCTCTATACAAAATTTGAAACAAAAATCCTTTACTTCATCCACTCGTAAATCTATCTATATATATATTCCACTCACTTTTCATACATTCTGCAGGTTCGAAAAACTATCTTCCATTCCATTTACCCAATATCCATTCTTGCACAGTTACCGACATAACAGGAAACCAACCGTTAGAACAAAAAAGGAATAGACAGAACAGGGAAGAATGCCATTGCATCTAATTTTTAAAGTAAGAATGCTGACGATTTCGTAAATTACGAATTCAGGCGATTTTTTAAAGCGTATATTGACAATTAAAAATTGCAAAAGAATAAAGTTCGTTAATTCGTGTTCACATTAAAAATAAAATTTAAATGTCTTAATAGCCGTAAAAAACTTTTAAGTATAATTAAAGAATAAAATTAAAATCTTTTATGGATTTTTAAAAATCAAAACAGCATTAGGGTTGCTAGAAGGGCATTCCGTTGGATTGCCATATTGGTGACGAATTCGGGGGGGGCAGTAATCTTCACTTTAACCCATTTAGGAACTACAGGAGTTGAAGTGAGAAAAGAAATTATTGATGCAACTAACTGAAGTTTAATTACAGAAAAAGACCAGACATTTACAATATAAAAATAAACTCAAACAATGAATGCCGACAACAGTTATTTAAATAAAAATTTTAATAATGCAAACTTTGTATGAATAATATTATTCAAATATTTCAGAAGTAAAAACTTTAGGTAAAAGTTTGTAAAATGCATTAGGATATAATTAAAATTTATGTTCATTCTATAAAATGCTACAGAAATACGACTCTTCGCTTAGAAGACTGTCTCAGCATAAAAATAAAGTCTCAGTAAGTCTCTCTTTTCTTGGATTTTTTTCGCTTTGTCATTTCATCCTGATTCTTCTGGGGACTCGTTTCCCTGGTTAAACTCAACTGCCCAAGTCTGTCCATTAGTTCGAGCTCCGAAAGCGTTTTGCTTCTTCGTCTTTCTTCGGCTCTACTTTGTCCGACAATTGTCGTGCGAGTCCGTCCACTTTTGTGTTTTTTCCTCCCTCCAACAGCACCCTTTTCAGGACTTATTGGTGGCTCGGGTGATTCCCGGTCACCAGGTAAAACAGCCGACGATTCGAAACCAGGTGGCAAAACCGGTTCTTCAGTACAGCTTACCTGATCAGCAAGAAGTTTCACCACTTCTGCCAGCTCATTATCCTTTTCTTCGTGCATTATACTAGATTCGAACGAATGTAGACTGAAAAGTGCAGAAACGTCATCCCTGTTTCCGTATGGAGACGCAACATCTTGCACAAAAGCTATAACCCATTCGATGTATTTAAACGGTTCACAAATCAGCAAAAACAAATTGTTTAGTATTTCGTCTGAATTTCGCAGAGGTGCTATGTATTGCTTAAAACAGCGGCTCCATGATGTAAGCAGTTGCTCGAAATCAAATTCTATGCCTTTGTAAGTCAAAAACAACATCATTTCAGAATACGCTGCTAGGGACACATGCACCTTGACATGAACAGTCGCTTGCTGAAATTCTCGGGCGATTGCTAAAAACGTATTCAAATATTTTTCAATTTTCTCGTTCGTATCGAATCCGTAACTTTTGAGCCTCGACTCAAACATGGTCTTCCACTGGTCCCTAAAATTTAGAGCAACGGTCATGACAACTGCACCAACGGTGGATACATAATTACCATCCTTATAAACATTCTGATTCCCTTCTTTCCGTTTTATTTTCTCTTTAGGAAAACCATACAGAGGAAGTATAAAGGATAGGGTATCAAAAGCAAACGTTTCAATATCCAATTTACTCTTTTTAGGACTCTTACGAATTTTACCACTTCCTTTTCCAGCCATCTTGCCGAAGATTTGCAACTGAAAAATTATAACCACGTGCGAATGACAATAAATAGAATCTCACTTGAATTCAATTACATTTTGAAATTACTTACATTCTTGGAATTTTTTTCCCGTTTGGAAATTCTCATTATGATTGATTCCA
>JAOUZG010023545.1:0-11024 GCA_026289955.1 Argiope argentata | reverse complement strand
AATCTCAGTTTCAATCACAAAGAAATTTTGTCTCTTAAAATTCTAATCAAAAAATATTATTCATAAGCGTTTATTTCAAATTTTTCATCATTCGCCGAAGTTTTTTGATAGTTATTAAATATGACTCTCCGGCATTAGAGAATGGCAGCAAATATCTAAGTTCCCCTTTCAACAATAATGATCTGTAAAGTCAAAACAAGACTGAGAGAAACTATAGAGCACGTCTCATTGCAGGAATGGATGCCACCCAGATGGCACGTGTGCTAGACGCACTGGATGACGACATCTCACACCTGCACAATACAGTTCACGATTTGGAGGATAGGACGCTGCGAGCGGTAAGCAATTCATATCGTGAACTCTCTATAACATCCCCTAGTTATAGAATTACAAATAACATTAAAAACTAAGATTAGCGGTACTTTTTCGTTAGCCAGGTGCAAGTGAAAAATCGCCAAATAATGTAGAATTCCGTTGAGTATTTTGTCATTCGCCTGGACTGACGACTCGTCTCATGTTTGGTTCACAATTGGCGACGTTTGAGCCTGGCTAACGGAAAAGTACCGAATTAGCAAATAATGAAGATAGAGGAATGACATTTCTACATAAAATATAGAAAGTTATTCCTAATTTTCTTTTTCCTCAAATCAAAACCAGCTGGTGACGTAGTTTAGAATTTAAGTCATTGAATAATTCTTCAATTGTCGGAGAATGCTTTATATCAGAAAAATAATGAATAGAACAACGATTTATAAATCCTCAATTGGTTACTTTTCATACAGAACAACACGACTGTCTAACAAAGAACTACATTTTTCGTAAATCATTCTGTTTTTTTTTGTGTGTGTGTGGTACGACAAATACATGTTGTTTATTGATAGATAGAAAATTTTGCAAGCTGTTTAGTAATTATAACCATGAATGAGTGATGAACCAATAATAATTCTTCTCATTGGTTTTCCAATGCAGAACATTGTTATGACAACTGCAAACTGATAAAATGTTCTATAAAATTCGATTTCACCTCCATTTTTTCTATACAAATGCTTTGTGCTCGTGTGCAAATTATTCTTGGTTTGAAGTTTTGGACGAATTTTTTAAAGCAGCTCTGTGTTTGAAATTCAATTAACTCTTGGTTCAAATAACTAAATTTTACAGATAACTATTCTTACATCTACACATAGTATAAAATGAAGTCTCCTAAAAGCGTCTGTAGGAACCATTAAAACTCGAGAAATAGTGAACGAATATTTGAGATATTTATACCATTTTGTAGAGCATTTATTGGGGAAGGTTTTAGTGCATTAAAATCATACCAAAATAAAAAAAGAGAGTTTTATAATTGAGATTTAAACTTATCCACGCATGTGTGAAAACTTCAAACTGCGCATGCTCAAATAGCGAGAGCAGTGGTAGGCATATACGGTGCATTTCTTTGTTTACGTCTGCTTTTAAACAGCGATTCAAATCTCACTATTCCGAAAAGAAGGAAATCCAACCTCGAAAGGATCGCCTGTGTTTCGTCTACGGACATATTATATTTTTACACTTTGTAATAGCATAAATATTTCTGAATGTGTGCTGTAAAACATTGCTTTGTAGCTATTTTTGAAAATTTGTAAATATATTTTAATGTTTTCTTGATGTTGCGTATTATGCCTCTGACTTATGGGGTGAAGGCTCGATTTCACTTTGAAGCTCATTTTTCTTTTTGAATGGTATGCCACGGGCAACGCCGTGAGTGTATTGTTAGTTGTTATATATGTATTCAAGTTTCACAATACATAATAAGATGCTAATCTATGCGTGATTATGGGAACCATGATTTGGTGTATCACGAACCACGATTTGGTGTATACTTACTTTTGAATCAAAGGACTTGAATGAAAGTTTTGATGAAGAAATCCTACTGATGAACGCTAATGTCTTCTCACCACATTATTAGGCATTTTCACTTTTTTGTTTACAATGATAGTTTTGTGTCATCGACAACAATATCAATATGAACATTTTGGTAAATTTTTCCGTTTTTTCCCCCGCACTTGAATTATTATATATATAAATGTGGGTACAATAGTTTAAGAATAAATGAGATATAATTGAATACGTGAGTGTAACTTTTACATCAAATTTGTGTGTATTAAATTTTAACCCAAAACCATCATACTTATATTATCTGTCATTTTGAATACTCAAATCAAGCAAAGGTTGGTCCCAGAGGAGAAATATTATTGGTTAAATCTTTTTATAACCGGAAGTACGTTGTATCTCCGGATGAACTATGATTGGATGTTTGTATTTTTAAAAAGAAAGAACCCCAAATTTGTGTTAATAAACCAATTTTGTGTTAAACCCCAATTTTGTGTTATTGTAAGGTAGCTGTATACCTTACAATAGGCAGACTTTTTTTTATTTATTAAAAGAATTCGTTTTTTAATCCTCTGCCTCTTTTATACTCTGCTCTTGTTCATGAGAAACTTCAACATGTCAGCTTATTATGATTTTTCATCTTCTCATAACACATGAACGTCAATTTGTGTTTTTCACAACAAATTTGTAGATTTATAACAAGTTTGGGGCAGAAACCATTAAAGGACATATTTCCTGTCTGAATGGGTGTTAACTCGATGATTCAGGCATACGAGCAAATAAATTAAACCTTATATGCTGCTTCGGCACCTAAATTATTGACCTGTCTCGAATTTCTGACCTAGTTGGTTGACTGGAAGATATTAGAAGTACAGGTTTAATTCCCTTTATTACAAGTCGAACACAGTATAAACTGCCTCCTATTACATACAAAAAAGTCAAAAGGAGAATATTCCCAATGATTACATAAACAAATAATTTAAAAAAAACCCTGTTTTTAAAGAGAATTTCTACTTAGGTCAACAAAGCAAAATTTTATTTCAGTTACTCTTCATTAAATAATTACAATTAACATAAAATTTTTATGTCAAAATATGTTCCCAAATAAAGATGAAATTTGAATGAAATGTATTTCTTTTAAGATTCGTACGTACATCATATTTTTGGCGCTGATCGTTTGTCCAAATCCAATTCTGCTCGGAAAGGTGCTGTCGAAGAATATCAACTGCTATCAATTCACCAGTTTAGCTTTGATGTTAGCACTTCCGATGTTCTAGTATCAATCCTTATATGAAGAAACCAATCGCTAATTGC
Organism: Argiope argentata; assembly: GCA_026289955.1. Classification (NCBI taxonomy): domain Eukaryota; kingdom Metazoa; phylum Arthropoda; class Arachnida; order Araneae; family Araneidae; genus Argiope; species Argiope argentata. The sequence goes on along the minus strand of JAOUZG010023545.1, from coordinate 7,841 downwards.
TTTTCTGATATTATAGCATTTGTTTGCTTCCTTCAATTGCTATCGATTTTCTCGACTTGGACAAACAATTAGCGACAAAAAGAATGTTGGATGGGATATTCCTTAATCGTGTTTTCCATCTGTATCGTTCCAGCAGATATCTCTGCAGCTGAAGGGTTACGAAGACTTTCGATTCTTCTTTTTGGCCCTCAACTTTGCCCTGGCGCCTGTCCTGCTAGCCGCCGTTCTCTGCTACCTGTTGCAACAACAATTCTTTGCAGATGAAAGCGCTGCCAAAGTAAGTGTTTTTCGCACATATATACTGACCTACCGTCAGGAGAAAAACCCTGAACATGATTACCATAGTTAGACGAGTCTAAGTAAATAGGGAAGCAGGCATTAAAACAGACCGCAACATTTGGCTGACTAAGCGCGCTTCATCGGACAAAAAATTCATTTCGCTTATGTTCATGCAGATATATTTATAGGACAGTTCAATAAAATCAAATTGTAAGCAAACTTAAAAATTCCTTGTTATTAGAGCTTTAAAATAATGTCTTGAATGGAAAAGCCTTCAACTGCTTTTGTATTGAGTTTTTAAAACCTACGGTTGCCGTTAATTAAATAAAAACCATTGGATAATAACAAAATAGTTTGATTTTTTCGTGATGGTTCATGTGTCTTTAAGAGTGGAAAGCTTAAGTTCAAACTTAAAATCCCCAGTTACCAGTTTTTTCACCAATGCATCATTTTACTGATGACCGTGCGTATTCAGTGGGATTCAAATTGCAATGATAAGGAGACAGTCTTTCAATTTCATGCCCTGCTTCTAATAACATTTGTTCCAATAACGTTTGAAATATGCATTTTTGAAGAGTTAGCGCTTGACTTCTGTTAAAAAAATTCTGGAACATTCTGAACTATAGATCGTGCTTGAGAATGCAAAATCTTCCCACTTCTAAATGTAGTCATTGTACAAAGCAAATCTACAATGTAATTAAAACAAATGGCAGGTTCTCCTTCACAGCTAAGATCAAAGGTTGACGGAGTGAAACATGAAATAGAATCGGTGAGAAAAATCACAAAATACGAGCGTCAAGCATGGACCGAAGTACAAAGGAAAATCAGGCTTCTAATCGGCGAATTCTTCTAACGATAATGATTCTTCAAAACTGTTCTTTTGGCGCCAAATAAAAGTGCTTTCCGTCACCCCCAAAATGCAATAGAATGTCTCGTTTCCAAGGCGACGGGTTCCTACTTTTAGGGCTATTCCTGACGGCAGAACAAAGTTTTTCTTACAACTCGAACAAAGTTATTAGTTTTTCTCCTGATGGCAGAACAAAAGGCGAATTTTCAAATGAGTGACGCTGATATGAAATTTTTTGTAACGCTTGTAAACTTTTTAAGGGCAGTAAATATAAATGTTAAAATTATCTATAAATATAAAATGAAACGTGCTAAATTTTTTCTTGTTTGTGAGTCTGGAGATTCAACCAGATTGTAATTCGTTCGTTCAAAAAGTTACTATTTCACCGGAGGGTTTGAGTTTTCGATATAGATGAGAAGTTTAATTTAACAGCAGAAACCTTTAGATTATATCAGGGGCTTTATCACTTTATATTAAAATAAGTATTTCTCCCTTAGCCTGGTTGAAAGCGAGAAATATCCAAAAAAATTTGAAGGAATTATGTATTATTTGGCGATTTTTCGCTTTAAAATCACTGTAAGAAATTTGGTGGAATTTTACATTATTTGGCAATTTTTGCTCCCGCCTAACAGAAAAGTACCTTATAATATTTTTAGTAGTACTAGTTTTGCACAAAAAAAAATTCAAATTAGTAGGTTACCAAAATTAGTATAAAATATTGATGCTTTTAATAGTTAGTGTTGATCTCTATTATACAGATAAACATATTTATTTACTTTTTTTAGTATCTTACCGATTTTATTCTTTACATTACAGCGTTTTGGAGTGGCAATACTGATAAAAAGATATTCATATTTCTGAAAGGGGCCCATTCTTTCTAATCACCTCAAAATAATTTAATTTCTCTCCCGCAAACGTGGGGAATTCAATAAAAAATGTTATTCTGCTCCGTTTTGTTCCTAAAGCCATTAAATAATTTTCCATCGAAATGGTGCGGAATATGCGCGTTGATATAATATTGAAGACAAAAAGTTACATTCAAATTTTTCCAGTTTTTTCTTCTGAAATTTTTTTGTTATGAAATTTAACTATCCATCACAAAAAATATTGTCCAATAATTAGATTTCTTACTTGAAAACAAACATCAACAGTTTGTTTTTTAAAGAGAAAGACGACGTATTAGCAGGTGGTAGTTTATGAGATTTTTTGCGCATAAGCCAGCTTCGCCAAAACTGCGCCTAAAGTGTTTTCCAAGAACTATAAAAGTTTAAAGGGAGGGGCTTTAATGCGTTGCTCATTGGGTTTGGGGATCTGCGGATAGGGATGAAAATTTTATTATTGTTACTAAGCGGATATACGATTACTAAGTCTATGGTAAGGAAAGTGTAATTAGCCTAGCTGACAAATTAAATTTATAAAAATGTAAATATTATGAAGTAAAATATTGACATTTTGTCATGTATAGTTGATTAAGTTTTTAAATAAAACACTGTTGGATACATTTTTTGAGGAAAAGTACATAATAACCATTTAGAAAGTTTTTTTGTCAACTATCGAAAGCATATATGGCTGATGTGGATTGCTCTTGGCCTGAACTCACAATCTTAGGATTTGCAGACAAGTAACGGGACCATTAGACCAAAAGTGCACTTTAGACCGAAGGATGTCATCTGGCTTATAAAGTTTTCACCACATACTCTCCCACCAGTGAATCGGTGGTTAAACTAACGATATAATTACGCCAAGCTTATGGTAAGTAAGTTGGTGGTGATGTTGGCTGTTGTATTTAAAGCGCCTGGCGTCTTTTGCAGCCGGTTGAAGAGGCCACAATAGCTGAACGATGTGCACGAAGATTGTTTATTCAAGGTTTCGGGTCACTACTATGGCGGATGCGGATTGCTCTAGGAGCAAACTCCCAATCTTAGGGTTTATAGCCGAGTAATATGACCATTAGATCAAAAGTGCACTTCAGTCCTAGGGATGTTATCTTGCTTTTAAAACTTTCACCAAGCCATAGGAATGTATAATCCTTCACACATTCTTCCAAGTTTGCGCTTGAATATGGAGCCATAGGAGTGTATAATACTTTTAGCTAAAAAATACATAAATCCAACACCTTTTTTTTTGCATTATCCAGAAAAATTTTAAATCCTTTCTTCAGTTTCTTGTTTCTATGTTTTTATTTAAAATCCTATTAATTGACATCATGAGAAATTGATGATGATGATGAATAATTATCAAATTTTCTTCCAATCTGTTGTTGTATTTATTATTATGTGGCATTTGACATGGGTAAGCTTCGCTGAAGCATCAGCGAGTTTTAATACAAAGGCAGCGTCTCTCGTCGTTTAGAAGTAGCTCCAGCTAGGACCAAAACTTCGATTAAGTTACTCACTCATCACAGTCGCTTGCATAACCCCTTTTATAGGGGGCACACCAATACACCTTACTGATAGAACACAGATAAACAACCATATCCGAAACTGTTTTTTGATGTGGGATGCCCAGATCACTGGAAAGAGGCGCTACCCTTATGCCGGGACCCCGGATCTTCTAATCTTAAAGTTAATACAAAATTATTTTAGCTTTTATTTCATTTGTTTTGGAACAGAACTAACACTTCTGTTAAAAATCGATTTTAGCTGTAAATCTTAACACATATTTCATTCAAGTCGTTAAGTCTAAGACCTTTAGTAAAAACTTTTTTCACAATGAGATGTTTGGGAGGCTATAATGAAAGAGGAAATTTAAAAATAAAAATACCAGTCAATGGTTATGGGAGGAAAAGAAATAAAGGAAAGTTACGAACAACAATGTTAATATTTACTGACGAAGCACTCTGTGTCTTGGTCGAGTAGCTCAATAACTTCATACAGAAGATATTGCCTTATCTACTGCCTGAATCACTATAACTCTATTATTAAAAGTGTGATCTCGATGCAGATGACGCTGCACTCCCTGGTTCTGTTCCTGATGTTTCTGTCCGCTACCCTAGGGATCCCCATGTACATGGGAGCACTGTGGGCCATCTACTACTTCAGCGCCCCTCACGATGAAGTCATGGACGAGCTTTTCAGGTGAGTGATGAGATCTCTGATGAAAGGGTTAACATTCAGGGTAAAGCGTGAACGAAGAAATTCATAATTGATAAGAAAGAGCTCTTTCACATTTATTGAGATAAATTTTCATCCATACTCGGCCGTAAATCTTTTCCCATAATCCATTTCCTTTACAGATATAGTTTTAAACCTATATCTGACCCATTGTAGGACCCCTCTCGTTTATGGACATTCGATTGGGAGTTTCAAATTGGTAATATAAACATACATCAATGAGCCCCAATAACCACAAATGATGTGGAAAAAGGGCAAAATGGAACCGGATGCAAGGCATATAAGGGTAAGAGGAACGGGCTTTTAGAAAAATGACCTCTCCGTTTCAGAGCCTATATGTTGTTATCTTTGATTTAGGTGACAAATGCTATTTTAATCTTAAAAAAATACAGTTTGTCGCAGCCTAGTCAACACCATGGCTCTTATGCCAGTCAAATCCAAATTTAGAAAGGTGTTATTCAAGTGAGCATCGTCAGACTTACTATTATTAGTACTATTATTAGTTTTGGAGATTGAAGATCATTGAAACGTATGCTTCACTTATTACCATTATTACCGACATAATAGTTTATACGTTCTCAACTAAGTTGATTCCGCCCCTTTTCGTTTCATTGTTTTCTCAAATTTTCGGTAAGACTTGAAAGATCAAAGATTGGCCATCACGAACACATACTTGTTCATGAATTCACAAAATTATAGAAACAGTAGTTGTCTGTAATTGAGTGTAGAAGAATTTTTACTTGAACTAAAAGATAGTCGAGATTTCTTTTTCTACATTGTTTGGTCGCCTCGGTTTACGGAGCTGCTTTTCCGAGTTCCCTAGCTCTCATCCTTATCAATTCTCTAACAAAGATGTTTATCCCCATTCATATATGTACCACTCTCAGTACCTACATGACATTACCCATGGCATAGCATCCAAGAAGAAAAATTCGCTTCAAACTTACGTCAAGCCTCCACCCGATATGACATGGACTTGTTACACAACATTAAACAAAAAATATTATTTAGAAATTATCAACAATAGCAACAAAACTAATTCAGAAATATTTAGACTGTTATGAAGGTAAAAATATGATATGTCCGTAGACAAAACACAGGCGATCATTTCTCTTCTCAAGAGATTCATTCTGTCTCCGCAATGCAGTTGCAGTGTGATTTAAAGAAATACGGTTATTTCACTCGTCAATAGACTCCTCTTCTAAGTGTAGGTATTATTTCTCTGATATTCACTAACTGAACGTTTCTTTCCTCTTCATTTTCCTTATCGTGAAACAAACGAAGCTTTTCGGCATTTAATGTATTCCGCCAAGGTTGGATTTCCTTCTTTTGGGCATAAAGAGACTTGAATCACTATTTAAAATTAGTCGTAAATAACGGAATTTAATTGCATATGTATACCGCAGCCCTTGCTATTTGCGCACGCTTAGTTTGAGGTTTTCGTGGATGCGCGGATAAAAGTTAAAATCGCAATTATAAAGTTCCTTTTTTTATTTTGGTATGATTTTAATGGACTAAAACCTTCCCCAGTAAATGCTATACAAAATGGTATAAATATCTCCAATATGCGTTAATTATTTCTCGAGTTTTTGTGGTTCAAACATACAGATGCTTTCAGGAGACTTCATTTTATATTATGTATAGATAATGAAGGGAATAACTATCATCAACAGAAAAAATCTATTTAAATTTTTCGAAGAATTTTTTTAAAATAAAAAGATATTTTACTGTATTTACATTTTGATCCAGTGAATTATTTAAGACATCCATGTTTTTTCGTTGGTGAACTTTTAAAAATTGTTGGTTCATCATTCACTTAATGAAAAGATATATCCATGCTTTCATTATGATTTTCAAATTTTCAAATGCAAAACTGGTGGATCGCTTAGAATTGATTTAACCTTGTATTTTTAATAAGTAGCATTTTTTTAAGCGTTGAATTGAGTTGTATTGTTCCGTACATTTTAACAAATACTTGTTCATAACTTTAGACATAACACATATAACTTTAAAAAATAATATGTAGTTTATTGATTTCATTATAAATAATTTTGTTCTAAGTACAGTCAAGTGGATATCAAAATATTGAAACAGTTATTATTTTATTAAATTATTTGATATCTTACAAATATGGATTTAATCGAAATAAAACATTTTCATTTTTGCCCCAAAATGCTCGCTAAAATTTTCGTATTGTTTTGCATTGTCTCGCCTGCAGATACTGTTAATGCGTAAATAAGAAAATTCCACATATGCAAACTGGCTCAAAATGGAACTAACTCGATCCCATATCATCATTATATCGCAAAAAGCAATAATAAACTTGTCAACTTTCCCGATTTTCTACTGTCTCCGTTTGGAAATTATATTGAAGCATAAACAGAATAACCAGAACTGTTTTATTTCTATAATACATAGGCATTCAATACTAATGAAGATCGTCACGGCATAAGAAGACGCGAAATAAAAATGAATTTCTAAGGAATCTAAAGACCAAGAGTAAAATTCAGATTATTTATGGCCACGTTCCAGTTATTCCTCACAAAATTACCTTCCCGTCGTTGGAATGAAGCTAACTCAACCGCATTGCTTTACTACAGCCATCAAGAAAAAATGAACCAGCTTGCGTGTATGGAACCTTCTTATTTACGTATTTACAGTACCTGAGACAATGGCTGTAGTAAAGCAATGCGGTTGAGTTAGCTTCATTCCAACGACGGGAAGGTAATTTTGTGAGGAATAACTGGAACGTGGCCATAAATAATCTGAATTTTATTCTTGGTCTTTAGATTCCTTAGAAATTCATTTTTAGTTCCCGTCTTCTTATGCCGTGACGATCTTCATTAGTATTGAATGATCTACTTGACGAATTATTAATTAAAAAAATATTTGCTATTTTCATCAAATATATAGGACAACATACACAAGAAAAAAGAATACTTTCTAGTAGCAATACTAATACTAATAATTCCAATGAAGCCTCCACGGAAACTACATCTATGCTTTTATGTAGTCTATAGATAAAATTTGTAGAAATTCTGTAGTTGATTGGATATAGCGTACACACAGTTGATGAATTTCGCTTTAATTTGTGTAAACGATAAAAATTGGATAAAAAATAACTAACTTCTCAAAATTAGTTATTTTACCATTAATGAGAAAAGGTTACTACTCTGCTTTCTTGTTCACAGTGTTTACTACAGAAGTTTCACTTCTGTGTTGTTTTTATACGAGGGAGTAATTCCTTGTTATTTTTAAAAAATGCGCTTCTTCCCAGGTCCTTTGTTGAGATCGACGAGCTAGCCCCGGACTCGGATGAGATCAGCCGACGAGACTCCTCTGCCACCTTGAATCACGAGTCCCACCCCCAGTCTTTTGAGGAGATGCCGCCTGCTCTGCCCTCCTCGCATTTCTGAACAGCGGTAGGTTAAATTATTAGATTGAGGAGGAGGATAATGATTATAAAAAGGAAGACGAAGAAATGAAATCTATGATTGAAACTTTCAAGTTATCATGTGAGAACGTTATTATTTTTAACTCATTATTTGTCGTGATTCATTTCAGTCATTAACCAATTTAAAACGGTTTGAAAAAAATCATGG
>JAOUZG010023528.1:56832-84697 GCA_026289955.1 Argiope argentata | reverse complement strand
GCAGAAACCACTTATTTATAATCTGCATTTTTTAACCATTTCTTCCCCTTTCAATCCACATGCCAGTTGTTGAAATTTCTATTTTTTTTGCCCTAAAGAGGACACATTTTTTTCAAATCAAAACATATTAGACAAAGGCTGTAACTATTAATTAAATCTGCTGTATATTATGGTTCAATCCTAAAAGAAACAATTCGAGTAAGCACTTGAAAGTTCAAGATATTTTGTGCCGTTAACTTTACACTGAAAACATGTGACCACATAAAAATATTATTTAAATAAGAAATGAAACCATATATCAGAAGTATGTATACCCTTTATTTAGCTCTATTAACCTATAAATAATTCATAATCATGCAAAGAATTTACTATTATATTGACGGAACTTATTTAATTGTTTAAATTTTGATTAGAAAAATTTTTTAATACAGCCACCAGCCATTTTCCCATTAAAATGGAAATTAATCGTAGTTAACGTAATGTTAAATTTCTGGAACAATTGAAACAAGGCAAGAATTTTTATTTCCTGGATTTTCATGCATATTTAAGGAAGCGGAGCCTTCAATTTATTAATTCTTCACTAAATGGAATTCTGGAATCCAGAGTAACCAGCTTTATATGTCAATCGCTAGAATGCTATTCCAAAAGAACTTGTAGAGTTAGTATACATAAAATTTATCTGAGAAATATTAAATTTTATTTTACCAAAGTTGTAATCCAAATCTTATGGAATGTATATTTAGATACTTTTAAAAAACGAATTTAATAATTTCCAAACATTTTTTTAAAAAATTATTATGACTATTGAATTATGTTTATTAAAGAATAGGAAAATGTTTGTTATCTCCACAAATAAGCTTGTCATAGGCAAATGCCTAAGCTAAACAGATTCACCTAGATGCATTTTGTCCTACCGTAGCTGCTGGAACATTACCTGAAACGCTTCCATCGATATGCAGCGTTTTCTTGTGATACGAACATCTGCATGTTGTTCAAATGCCGACGTCTATTCGGAAGTGTTTAATTATCTCGCATCCTATTCTCAGAAACGACTATAGACATGTTACAATTTCTTAATTCATATGTTGAGAAGTGGGTGAAAGTCTGCATTTATCTAAATACTTCAGGATAGTTATGTTTCGCATCTCTGAAGCCTCCAGTAACTGATTTACAAGACGAACTAATTAAAAATGGTTTTCAATTTACATGCAGTAACACTAATCTAAATAGCGAACTTACGGTGCCTTTGAATTTCCTCAATCTCCTAAGTTAATACTTCCCTGCATCCAGCAAATTTAGTGTAGATAAAGACTCAGCTCAGTCAGTGGTTAACAAGATTCCTTTATTCAGGGAAAGGCATAAATACAGAGCATGATGTTCAGCCTATCAAATCCTAACGAGATAAAACTCCATTTTCACAATTCAATCTCATGATTATATCCAGTATTCATTTCGATATGACAGTGATCACAAATAGCATAACTTACCGATCTTACTTCTGTATGAATCTGAGTAAAAAAACTCGTGGCCATCCAGATAGCTACTACAGATTCTTTCGTCAGAACTGGAAAGACATTGTTCATATGGAGTACGACGTCGTGCCAATAATTTCCAGCAAGTAGCATGGAGTGTTATTTATAGCGAAATTCTCGTAAATGCCCATCAAATTTGCTTCGTTGATTTCTCAGTCACTGCATCTCACTTGGTTGAGTTAAAAGGCCAATGAATCCAACAGAAACTTTCCGCTATTATTGAAACAGTTTACTTTAAAGATCCAAGATTCCCGTTACACTTTTACACTAAAGCTTGTCAAAGTCACTTTCATGCATTCTGCTCATTCCAGATGTTGGCATAGCAAAACAATCACTAGGTATCTTCCTTATGCCAGACTGCACCAAATAAAATCCACATAATAGTGACATTTTCGTCGTTTAGAAACTACTCGAGTAGGATATCCAGAGATTAATATTTTTTTCACATTCACAATCTAAATACCAGATGTTCAGATTTTAAAGTGTCTTTCAAATAGTTAAATGTCTGAACGGGTAACTGTTTAGTAATTAAATTTTGGAAAGATACGAACAATAAAATTATTTATATTGCTCTTTTTTGTTAACAATTTGTTTAGTTCACAAGTTTGTTTTCATATAGAAGGTATTTACAGTAATACATTTCGTACGTTTTTGAATTTCATGAAGAGAACAAGTAAATTTTATATTAAAGAATTTTAGTTGAGAGGGACAATACGAAATTTTCACGAATAATTTCAATGACATGCAAAATAGATTTTAGGGCATAATATGTATTTCCGGTGAATTAACATTATTACATTTATCTAAGTTTTTCCTATTTTAATTCTACCCAATTACTTCTTTTCAATTCAAAAGAAATTGCAATTCTTTCACATTCAATACATGAAGACATTTAAACTTCTACTTACGAATTGAGATATGGAGCAAACTAAATTATTTCTCTATTCTACGAAGTTCAAATAAGATCAGCTACATTTTCTCACCAAACGGAAATTATAAACATTAAAATTTCAGTTAACTTGAGGTTTTATTGATACGTGAAAACAAAGTGACGTTTTTTTCTGTGATTTAAATTGTAATATACATTAGAGAAGAATGTAAGGTATATAAAAGTCCAAAGACGAAAGAGACTCCTTACTTTTCACATTATAATTGAGATTTTTAATTTCAAATCAGAAAAAAAGATTTAGAATGCGAAGTATTACATAATTGGGCGTTATAGACATGGGGCCCATTAATAATCAAAATTGCAAAAAATTGCTAGTTGAAATTTTGTAAATGAGAATTATTGCAATTCCAATTAAAAATTAAAGTTATTCTGCACTTAATTTTCTATAAACGGCCGCTTATTTAAAATTCATGAATAAAAAATTAGTTATTCTATTAGAGAAAGAATTTCAATTATTAGAAATTAGATATTCTGAAAAGGTAAGTTCTGAATATTAAATTAATATTTCAGTATAAATTATAATTAAGATTATTAGTAATTTTATCAGACTCCATCACTTTAAACTTTTAAAAACCAATTTTCAAGTACTTTTGTTATTGAAATCTCGAATTAAATCTAAATATTAGTTTTAATCCATTTTATCCAAAAATCGCTTTTGGTCGATTAGAGCATATGCCGTTTTGTGGTGAAAAAGGGCAATTTACCTCGAAACCAAAACACAGCGTTATTTCCAAAATGTTAGAACACACACGGAAAACTGCGGAGAAATCTTAAGCTACATTTAAAATCTGAAAATCGGTTAATTTGGTCGATAAGAGCCTTATCTACCCTTTTGTGGTGAGAAAACGCCAATTTACATCGAAACAGTAAAACAGCGATATTTACAAATAAAACGTGAATTTTTCAAAATGAAACACATGTTACACTCGGAAAAATGCGGAAAAATCTTAAGATATATCTAATAATTAGAAAATTGCATTTTTTAGTCTATTATCACATATGCCGTTTTGTGGTGAATAAGGCCAATTTACCTCAAAACCAAAACACAGCGTTATTTCCAAAATGTTACAAAACACACGGAAAAATGCAGAGAAATCTTAAGATATATATTTAAAATCTGAAAATTGGTTAATTTGGTCGATAAGAGCCTTTTCTACCGTTTTGTGGTAAGGCCAATTTACATCGAAACAGTAAAACAGCGATAGTTACAAAAAAACCGTGAATTTTTCAAAATGAAACACATGTTATACTCAGAAATATAAGGAAACATCTTAAGATATGTCTAATAATCCGAAAATCGCATTTTTTGGTCGATAAGAGCATATGCCGTTTTGTGGTGAAAAAGGCCAATTTACCTCCAAACCAAAACACAGCGATATTTCCAAAATGTTACAAAACACACGGAAAAATGCGGAGAAATCTTAAGCTACATTTAATATCTGAAAATTGATTAATTTTGTCCATAAGAGCCTTATCTACCGTTTTGAGGTGAGAAATGTCCAATTTACCTCGAAACAGTAAAACAGCGATAGTTACAAAAAAACCGTGAATGTTTTAAAATGAAACACATGTTACACTCGGAAAAAGGCGGAAACATCTTAAGATATATCTAATAATTAGAAAATTGCATTTTTTAGTCTATTAGTGCATATGCCGTTTTGTGGTGAAGAATTCGAATTTACCTCAAAACCAAAACACAGCGTTATTTCCAAAATGTTACAAAACACGCGGAAAAATGCAGAGGAATCTTAAGATATATTTAAAATCTGAAAATCAGTTAATTTGGTCGGTAAGAGCCTTATCTACCGTTTTGTGGAGAGAAAAGGTCAATTTACATCGAAACAGTAAAACAGCGATAGTTACAAAAAAACCGTGAATTTTTCAAAATGAAACACATGTTACACTCGGAAAAATGCGGAAACATCTTAAGATATGTCTAATAATCCGAAAATCGCATTTTTTGGTCGATTAGAGCATATGCCGTTTTGTGGTGAAAAAGGCCAATTTACCTCGAAACCAAAACACTGCGTTATTTCAAAAATGTTAAAACACACACGAAAAAATGCGGAGAAATCTTAAGATATATTTAAAATCTGAAAATCAGTTAATTTGGTCGGTAAGAGCCTTATCTACGGTTTTGAGGTGAGAAATGGCCAATTTACCTCGAAACAGTAAAACAGCGATAGCATCCTTTGTGCCATGACTATGTTATTATTGCACTGTAAGACTTGTAAAATGATTTCGAAAAATTTTACTTCTTTGCTTGTATTTCTTATACATCATATTTCTTATACATTCTCTTACACTCTCATCATTGTGACGTACTTTCGGTGTCATCTGATGACTTCCCGATGATAGATAGAAACGCACATCAAAGGCACATTGATAGGCCTTTTGATGATAGATTAAGAAGCTAGAAATATAAAACGATTGCCCTCCACAGTAACAAGAGTCGCTACCCGTTTAGTGAGAAAACTACTATGTAAATATGCCACAAAGTTAATTTAATAGTTTGTCTTTATATCTTTACAATAGTATTAATATTGAAGCGAAAATTGTTCCTAACCAAGCACCCCGATGGCTCAGTCGGGAAAGTACGGGATTCGTAATCCTAAGATCGCGGGTTATAATACAAGAGGAGCAAGTTTCTATGGGAACTTTCAATTCGTTTCAATTTTAATTTGTCATTTGTTGTGTTAATTATGCAAATTTGTATTATGTAAATATATTCCTAATTTTCTGCGGACCTTCAAATTCTAGAAGGTTTTTTTGTATATATAAGTAGTTTCGAAATTAATCAGATAAAAAAAGAATCGTGAGTTGAGCTTGAGTGTGTTTATTCTCGTTAGCTTTGCTACATTCATCTCATCTTCGCGATAATATTTAAAACAAGTTTTCTGATGTTTATCCAAAAAGAATACTTAACGGAATCCTTTATTATCATTTATCGTTAAAAGAGAACTTCCGTAGAAAACTTCTTTACAAATAGGCATAAAATCTTTACAATTTTGAGATAACAACACGTGGAAATAAAAACTTAAAACCCAACACAACTTCTTTCAAAACACAACATATGTGCAAACAACCTATTTTGTGAATCCCCTCCAACCCTACCGCCTCAAGGAACAGGGGAACCTTCTGTGTGAAAGCCGTGATCATCAGAGATAGCATGAACTCCTGCAGCGCTTAACAGTAGCCGATTGTAAAACCCATCTCCCCTAAATCGCAAGCAGGTGCCGCAAACCGATCGAAGTGGAGATGAAGGGTAAATTTCCAAAACGCCCGAAACCACCCGGATGGCATCGAGAGAGTTAATGGCTGGGAATCAACTATTGGTTGACGGGCTATCCTCCCTTAACTCCTAACCCCGGTCGTATTGATACATACACACATTGTGTAGAGAACAGATCCTTCACCCCCCTACTAATTCAGATACTTTTTCCGTAACCCTCTAACCTTCGTTTTAATGGTCGGTAATAAACTATCAGGTGAAAGACTTTCCACCCTTACCCCAAAACTTCTGTGGTATTGATAAGCACTACTATCCAGCGAAAAAGTTCTTTCCCCCTACGATCTCAGATACTAATTTCCAATGGAAAATGACCCCCCCCTAACTACCCTCTTCGGAAGTCTGAAATGTTTCCTTCCCCATGTACAATAGTATTTACGTCGACTGTATGACGAATTATACTCTTTGCAATTGACGTTGTTAGGATAAACAAATTGAGTTCGTGCGTATAAAGGCCTCCCCTTGCCGGCGAAAGGTCGTTTTAAAGGTCAAGAAGCATCTACCGGGTGACAGACTCTGCGCCTGTGCTTTCTAACCCCTGTCGTTTTGATAAGCAAACGCACAATGTGTGGAGAACAGTTCCTTCCAAACCTACGAACTCGGATACTTATTACCTGTGCAAAGGCGACTTTCATCCTCCTAAGAACACTCTTAAGAAGTCGGAAATTTTCCCTGGCACTTGTTCAACAGTCTTTACGCCGACTGTATGACGTATTGAACCCTTAGAAAGAGTCATTGTTGTGGTAAACAAACCGAAGTTGTGTGTATTAAGGCCTCCTCTAACCTGCGAACCATCATTTTAATGGTCAGAAATCATCTTCCGGGTAGCTGACTATCCTCCTCTACCTTCTATTCCCAATGGTATTGAAATGTAGAAACAAACTGTGTGGAAAACTGTGCCTTTCCCTCTCTATGAGCTGAGATACTTATTTTCGGTGCAAGAGTGAATTCCATCCCGTAACATTCCTTCTTAACAAGTCGGAAATGTTCCCTCCCCCCGTACAACAGTTTTTACGTCGACTGTATGATGTATTAACTTCCTTGCAACTGCCATTGTAAGGGTAAACAAACCGAATGTATTCGTATTACGGCCTCACCTAACACGTGAACCTTCGTTTTAATGGTCGGGAATCATCTAACAACTGACGGACTTTCCTCCCCTACTCCCTAACTCCTGTCGTACTGATACGCAAACACACACTGTGTGGAGAACAGTTCCTTCACCCCCTTCGGACTCAGATACTTATTTCCGGTGCAAGACGGAATTCTACCCCCTAAGAACACATTTAGCAAGTCGGAAATGTTCTTTTCCTCCCTTAAAACAATCTTTACGGCGGCTATGCGACGTTGTGTACCCCCAGCAACAGCCGTTGTTAGGATAAACAAACCGAAGTCGTGCGTATTATGGCCTCTTCCACCCCACTAACTTTTGTTTAAATGGAAATTCTTCTACCGGCTGAATTTTTTCCATTTATTTAAATGGAAATTCTTCTACGGGAATCTTCTTACCCGGAAATATTCTACCAAGTGACAAACTATTCTTCCCTACCCCCTAACCCCTATCGCATTGATACGCAAACACACACTGTGTGCAGAACCGTTCTTTCCTCTACCTCTCCGAACTCAAATAATTATTTCCGATGTAAGAGGGACCTTCACCCCCCTGACAACCCTCTTAGTAAGTCGGAACTCTTCCCTTCTGCCCTTACAATAATTTTTAAGGAGACTGTGTGACGTATTGCATACAACGAACCGTCCTTGTTAGGTTAAACAAATCGAAACCATTTTTTATTTTGGCATCCTCAACTAACTATTTTTAAATCGTCGCGAATCACCTACCGGTTGATGGACTATCCTGCTCTTCCCCTTTCGTATTGATACGCAAACACACACTGTGTGGAGAACAGTTCCTTCCCTCCTCCGAACTCATATACTTATTTACGATGCATGATGAACTTCTATCCTCCTTACAACTTTCTTAGTAACTCGAAACTGTCCCCCCCCCCATGTATACCCATATTTACATCGACTGTATAACGTATTGCACCCCTAGCATCCGCCGTTGTTAGGGTAAACATACCTCGACCCTGCCTCGTGCGGCCTCCTTTTCCCCCTCGAACCGTCTTTTTAATGGACGGGAATCATCTACAGTATGACGGACTATCCTTCCCTAATCGCTAACCCGTGTAGTTTTTATACGTAAACACACACTGTGTGCTGAACTGTTCCTTCCCCCATCGCAATCCGATATATATTTCCAAAGCACGACGGACTTCCAACCCTCCCACAGTACTCCCGTACTGACGTCGACTATATGACTTATTGCACCCATAGTAATCGCCGTTGTTATGGTAAACAAACCTTTACCGTGAGTCGTATGGTCTCCTTTCCAAAGCGAACCGTCGTTTAAATGGTCGGGAATTCTTTATCGTGTGACGGAAGATACTTCCCTTCTTCCTGACCTGCGTCGTATTGATAGGCAAACACACTCTGTGTGCTGAAAATTTCCTTTCCTCCCTCCAAACCCAGATATTTATTTCCAATGCACGACGGAACCCCCTAACAATCTTCTTAGTAAATCGAAACTGTTCCTCTCCCCCCGTACACCCGTATTTACGCCGACTGTATGATGTATTGCAACCCTAGCAATCGCCGTTGTTAGAGTAAACAAACCTCTACCGTGCGTCGTACCGCCTCCTCACTCACCCGAACCGTCATTTTTATTAAAGTTCTACCGTCATTTTGATTGCAAAATAACAGATAAGCTACATAAAGTTTCTCTTCATTTTTCCCACCATTTCTGCTGCTTATCCCTGAAACTCACTCTTTTAAACAATTTCATACTAAAATTGCCAATTTTTTATTCCAAATGAACAGATATGTTTCTTAAGATATCTCCTCATTTCCATTTTTCACTCGAAAATAACAAATATGTCCCCATTTTTCTCGGTAATTCTTTTTTCTTGTTATTTTAACTGTTTTTAATTGTTATTTTCACTGTTTCTTCCTATTTTGATTTAAAATTAAACCATTTTTAACTCCAAAATAACATAAGCTTCCTAAAATTTCTCCCCATTTTTCTCACCACTTCAGTTTTTCCTTGCAATTTTCACTTTTTCTTCCTATTTTGCATTTAAATTGCTCATTTTCACTCCCAAATGACACATGTATATCTTCCCTTTATCCCAGTATTTCTGTGTTTCTTTTCTTGTTACTTTCCCTATTTTTCCTTTTTAATTTTCACTTTTTCTTACTATTTTGAATAAAAATTAACCATTTTTTCGCTCCAAAATTACAGGTATTTTAATTTTTCTCCTCATTTTTCTCAGTATTTCTCCAGATTGTCAATTAAATTGTCACAGTTATATATCATATTATTTTTAAATTGCTTTTTTTTCCCACGAAAATAACAGACGTCTTTATCTCCACATTCTATTTATCTTCTTTTTTCTTGTTATTTTCACTTATTTTTCTTTGTAATTTTCACTGTTTCTTCATATAATTTTAGCTGTTTCTTCCTATTTTGAACTGAAAATGACCATTTTGACTGCAAAATAACAGATAATCTACATAAAGTTTCGCTTCATTTTTCCCATTTTCTCCGATGTTTATCCCTGAAAATGTCACTCATTTATACTATTTTATATTAAAATTGCCGATTTCTCACTCCAGATGAACAGATTTGTATTTTAAGATATCTCATCATTTTTCCCAGTATTTCTCTTTTTTATTGTTATTTCAAATGTTTTTTTCCTTGTAATTTTTATTTTTTCTTACTATTTTGAACTAAAATTGACATTTTTTGCTGCAAAAAGATAAGTTACATAAGGTTTCCCCCCATTTTATTTTCTACTATTTATCCCTGAAACTGTTACTCTTTTATACTAAAATTGCCCGTTTTTCAGTCGAAAACAACAGATATGTATCTTAAGATATTTCTTCTTTTTTTAAGTACTTTTTTTTGTTTTTTCTTGATACTATTACTGTTTTCCCATGTAATTTTAACTGTTTACCATTTTCAATTAAACTGACCATTTTTAAAAGGATTACAGATGTATTTCTTAATGTTTTTCGTGATTTTTCTCGACTTTTCTCCAGTTTATCAATGAAGTTTTCACAGTTTTATACTATTTCACTCAAATTATCCATTTTTCTCTCCAAAATAGCATACATGTCTTATAAGAGAAAACAATTAGCAAAAAATAAAAATTTGCCTATTTAGTTTTGTTTTGAGTCTTTGTTGTTTTGTTACGTTTGATTTTAGCATTTTGTGTTTTAATGTTTTTGTATTTCTGTGGTATTGATTATCTCCAAGACCTCATTTTTCCTAGATTTTTCAATTTCTTTATATTTAAACTTATTTTTTATTTGTTTTGTAGTTAGTTTTGGTTTCGTTTTGTGTGATTTTTTCTGGTAGCTTTTTAATTAAGATATTCTTTTTTTCTTATGATTTTTGGGTCACGAGAAATCGATTTTTACTTATTGTTAGATTTCACACAGAAAAAATCCCTATTTGAATCCCTGCCTGAGGGTGACCCTTGAAAAAGTCTTCAGGGCGGATTCTTTGTATTATTATTATCTCTATTTTTGTTTTTAAAAAAAATTTGCCAATTTTATACATGTCTTATAAGATGTTTCCCCATATTTCTGTTGTCTTTTCTTTTTATTTTCACTGTTTTTAATTTTAATTTCTACCGTTTCTTCCTGTTTTGAAGCATAAATGGGAAGAAAGCTTATCTATTATTTATTCCAAAATAATAGATATGCTTCTTAAAATTTCTCTACATTTTCTCAGCACTTCTCCAGTTTTTCCTCGTAATTTTCACTGTTTCTTCCAATTTTACACTTCAATTGCTCATTTTTCACTCTAAAATAACAAACATATGTTGTAAAATATCACGCTATTTTTCTCATTTGTTTTTTCTCGTTACTTACATTCTTTTTTCTTGTAATTTTCCCTGTTTCTTCTTATTTCGAAATAAAAATTCCCAATTTTCATTCCAGAATAATAGAAAAGTTTCTTTAAGTTTTTGCTGTTTATTCCTGAAACTGTCACTCTTTTATACTATTTTATAGGAAAATTGCCCATTTTTCACTTCAAAACAGCAGATATGTATCTTAAGATATCTCCTAATTTTCCCCACTATTTCTATTTTTTTCTTGTTACTTTCACTGTTTTTCCTTCTAATTTTCAATGTTTCTTCCTATTTTGAATTAAAGTTGACCATTTTTCACTCCAAAATTAGATATATTTCTTGTTTCTACCCATTTCTTCTGTTTATTCCCGAAACTATCACTCTTTTATACTATTTTATTGAAAAATTCCTCATTTTTCACTGAAAAACAGCAGATATGTATCAAGATATCTACCCATTTTTCACAGTATATATTTTTTCTTGTTACTTTTACTGTTTTTCCTTGCAAATTTTACTGGGGTTTTTTTCCTATTTTGAATTGAAATTGACCATTTTGCTCTCCAAAATTACATATTTCTAAGAGCTTCTTCTCCTTTTTCTCAGAATTTCTCCAGTTAATCGATTGAAATTTGACAGTTTTATATGATATTAAACTGAAATTAACCATTTTTCACACCAAAACAACACGCATGTCTTACAAGATATCTCCCCATTTTTCCTAGTATTTCTCTTGTGTTTTCTTGTTACTTGTTTTTCCTTGTAATTTTCACGGTTTTTTTCTTATTTTGAATTAAAATTTATCATTTTTTCACTTTGAATACATTTATATTTCAAAAGGTAAGTATAAATGAAATTTTCACAGTTTTAGATATTTTACACACAAATTGCCAATTAAAAAATTGAAATAAAAAAGCCAATTAAAAAAATCATTCTAGAATGATAGATAAATTTCTTTAAGTTTCTCCCCATTTTTCACACCGTTTCTGCTGTTTATTCCTGGAACTGTCACTCTTTTATACTATTTTATAGAAAAATTACCCATTTTCCCCTGGAAAACAGCAGATATGTATCTTAAGACAGCTCCCAATTTTTCCCAGTACTTTTCTGTTTTATCTTGTTACTTTCATAGTTTTCCCCCTGTAATTTTTGCTATTTCTTCCTACTTTTAATTAACATTGCCCATTTTTACTGCAAAATAACAGTTAAGCTAAATAAGGTTTTCCCCAATTTTTCCCACCAATACAGTTGTTTATCCCTGAAAATGTCACTCTTTTCTATGATTTTGTTTTAAAATTGTCAATTTTTCATTAAACAAGTACAGATCTATTATCACTCTTATACTATTTTATACTAAAATTGCCCATTTTTACTCCAAAAACAACCCATATGTATCATGTTTCCTTTTTTCGAAATATTTCATCGGTGGTTTTTTTCTTGTTATTTTCATGGTTTTTCCAAATTCCAAAATAACAGACATGCGTTGTAAGATATATACCCATTTCCACAATATTTCTTTTTTATTTTCTTACTACTTTTACTATTTTTCCTTGTAATTTTCACTGTTTCTTCCTATTTTGAATTAAAATTTTTAATTTTCACTCCAAAATTATATATTTCTTAAGGTTTCTCCCGATTTTTCTCAGCATTTCTCCAGTTTATCAATAAAATTTTCATACTATTTTACACTAAAATTGCCCATTTTTCACTCTAAAATGACAAACATATCTTATAAGGTATCACCCCATTTTTAACAGTATTTCTTCTGTGTTTCCTTGTTTTGCTCAATGTTTATCCATGTAATTTTCACCGTTTCTTTCTATTTTGAACAAAAATGGACCATTTTTTACTCCAAAATAAGAAAAAAGCTTCCTAAAATTTCTCATTTTTCTCAGTACTTCTTCTGTTTATCCATGAAATTTTCACAGTTTCATACTGTTTTAAACTAATATTGTCCAAGGTATCTCTCCATTTTTCCCAGTAATTTATCTTGTTTATTCCTGAAACTGTCCTTTTTTTATAATATTTTATATTATAATTGCTCATTTTCCACTCTAAAACATCAGATATGTATCGTCTTCCCATTTTCCCTAGTATTTCATCGTTTTTTTTTCTTGTTATTTTGACGGTTTTTCCATGTAATTTTCACTGTTTCTTCCTTTTTTAAGCTAAAATTTCAAATTTTTCATTCCATAATAGCGGACATATATCTTCCCATTGTTCCCAGTATTTCTCTGTTTTTTCTTGTTATTTTCACTATTTCTTCCTATTTTAAACTAAAATTGACCATTTTTAACTGCAAAAAAAGCTGTATAAGGTTTCCCAACATCTTCCCCACTATCCCTGAATCTGTCACTCATTTATACTAATTTATACTTGAATTCTTCAATTTTTCACTCCAAAACAACAGATGATATTTCTGCATTTTTAACATAATTTCTCCTTTTTTTTATTATTTTAACTGTTTTCTTAGTAATTTTTACTGTTTCTTCCTATTTTGAACTAAAACTGACCATTTTTTACTCAAATAACAGATAAGCTTCCTAAAGTTGCTCTCCATTTTTCTCAGAATCTCTCCTGTTTATTAATGAAATTTTCATAGCTGTATATTATTTGAAACTAATATTGCCCATTTCTCCCTCCAAAATAACAGACGTATTTTAACATATCTCCCCATTTTTCTCAGTATTTATTCTGAAATTGTCATTTTTTAATACTATTTTATACTAAAATTGCCCATCCAAAACAAGAAATATGCATCATCCCATTTTTCTCATTAATTCATCGGGTTTTTTCTAGCCATTTTAACGGTTCTTCCTTATAATTTTCACTGTTTCTTATTATTTTGCATTTAAATTGACCATTTTTCTCTCCAAAATTACAGATATATTACTCAAGGTTTCTTCATATTTTTAATCTACATTTCTCCAGTTTATCAATGAATTTTTCACAGATATGAAAATTTCTGTCTACTATTTTGCACTAAAATTGCCAATTTTTCACTCGAAAACATTAGATAAGATATTTCGCCTTTTTCGCAGTATTTTTTCTGTTTTTTTTTTCTTGTTATTTTAACTGTTTTTCCTAGTAATTTGCACTGTTTTTTTTAGCTCAATTGACCATTTTTCATTCTAAAACTACAGACATATTTCTTAAGATTTTTTCCCCATTTTTCTCAGCATTTCCCGTAACATGGGAAATGAAACTTTACCGTGCGTCGTATGGCCTCTTTTCACCTGCGAACCATTGCTACCAGACTATCCTCCCCCCCTAACCGGTGTAGTATAGATACGCACACATATACTGTGTGGAGAACAGTCCCCCCCCCTACGAACTCAGATACTTATTTCCACTTCCTGACGGACTTCCGCCTCCCGAACAATCTTAGTAACTCGAGACTGTTCCCTTCACCCCGCACTCCCGCATTTACATCGAATGTATGACGTATTGCACAACTAGCAACCACCGTTGTTGTGTTTTCTAAATGTATATCCCCATTTTACGCAGTGTTTCTCTTATTTTCCTTGTCAATAAAATTCATTGCAGAAAAACTTCTACGTAATGTAATAATTCTACAATATTTTAAAATATTTCAACCATTCTTTCTAAAAATTTGTTTATTTTATTCCTTTGTTCATGTATTTTTTTAATTCTTAGAGTTTATATTTGGCAGAATTCATTATTTTATGAAGATTATTATTATTATTTTACGAAGCCTTCATCGTGTCCAATATCTCTTTGTTGTTATTACTAAAACACTCAGTCAATGCGCTTGAGATTTTCTGCCACACCTTTCATTACTAAATTTCTGACCACCCTCTCCGAGGCAATGCCGAAAGAGCGACGACCTATTCGATTGGGCGCATCACCCGCGCGGAGAAGAAAGATCGCCGAGCTTCAACAGCCGCGACCTTCGACCGCCATGGCGTGTCATCTATTTCCAGTGGCACTCCTCCCGAGGCTGCTAAGCGGTGCTGTTCGGATTCATTCTGCTGTGGATGTGAGGGGCGAATCCATTTTTTCCAGTGAGGGAGTGATAGAGTTACGATGTCGCTCACATCCGTGCGGAAGCTCCCTCGGAATTCATACCGCTGTCGGAAATTTGACAGCCGTTTTGCTCATTTAATTCGCGTATCAATGAATAAACTAGAAACGTCAGTCGAGCTAGTATTTTGCACTTCCTTCACTGAAACTTTTATTTTTATTTTTTTTGAAATTTTTAATTAACAATAATTAAAGTATATTGTTTGAGCATTGACGGAAAATTTTGTTTTTATTGATGGATGCATATAGGATGCGTATAAAATTTTGAGGTCTCTGTTAAAGATAAAAAAAGCATCGGAAAAGCAAACCAAGCAAATGATTAAATAACATGAATGCCTATGCAGCAAAAGTACTTATTGATTTGTTAATGCCAAGTTATACTTAAATATTTTACCTGGGTGAGAGAGTGGATGTTTGAGGTTTAATGGCACAAAAACTAAATTCTGTTATGCTGCGTCAAGCATATGGTACATATCAAAGATAAATGGTGGATTAAAAATTCCGACAGCAGATTAACGGGATTCGTAAAAAAAAGGTTAAGTGATTCAAATATGATTCTTTTCTAAGACAAAACCGCAATGAAAGGTTAACCAATATTAATTTAAAATATACGATAAGTATAATCAAGAAATGGTAAAAAATTATGAAATATGTAAAGTTCAATAAAAATACAAATTTTGTTTTCAACAGTTAAACTCCAAATGTTAAAATTATAGTTAGGTTTGTTTCGTTTATTTAAAATTTATTTATTTATTATTTTTTTTTTTCTTGTGTCAGTGTTTGATGTATTCATTTTAAAAAATTGGGTAAAAGCATAGTTTAATGATTATACGATTAGTGGATGGCTACTGTCAACAGACATTTATCAAGCCTTAGTTTATGGTTTTCATAATCAATGAAATCCTCTGATTCTGTATCATCAGGAATTAAATTATCAGTTAACATGGATTGTCAGAGGGGAGTTGGTTAATCATGGAAATTCAGTTTATGTTGAAAAAACCAGCAGTTTGAATCTCTAAATGTAGAAACAAAATCTTCATTCCGGATTCCATAATTTTTTCATTCGAAACAATGCTGAGATTCTGCTTGGCATTTTTCTTTTTTGTAGATCGTGTGACATTTCAAATTTTATCATCAGTGAGAGGTGAAACAGAGACTTTAGATGTACAGAACAGTCAGATAAAACTTAAATTCTTTAGTAAAAAATTTTCAGCTGTATCAAAGGATTTGCTTTACTGCATTATGGTTGAAAATGATAAAACAGATGGTGGAAGAAAGTTTTCTTGTCTAGTTGTGAGAAATATTTTTTTAAGATTTCAGCTTCTGGATTTCTTTTTCGTATTGCCAAGTAGGCCACACTTTTGATTTTAACTCATACTGCTGTGCACAGTTCACGCACTTCGGCTCTGAATGGCAGTCAGTAGAAGAATGATCAATTAATGCACATCTAGAATGCATAAGATTTCCACGACAGGCTACTTTTGAATGACCAAGGCGTTCACATTGGTAACATCTAGTCGAGTTGGGAATAAAAGGCCAGGCACAACAGTACAAGCAAGTAGCTCTATTGGAGTTGGGCAGTCAGGTTTATTGAAGTTTAGGATAATGCTATTAGTTGGTTGCGATTCTGAGCCTTTCATCATAAAACTATAATGGGCATAAATAAAGACCTGATCAGATAAACATTTTAAAATATCTGATTTTGAAGTGTTAAAAAATACGGATTCAGAGATAATACATCGTACAGAATTCAAACTTTAGTGGGGGGGGGGGTTACAGGTACTGTAATTTAAAGTAATAAGAAAATACTTTGCTTGCATCGAAAAGAAAGATTCAATCAAGAAATCGTCCTATTTCAATTTCCTAATCGACTTTGGTTATTCAAAAATGCCTGTAATTCCTTTGTAAGTTACAAAAGAAGGAAGAGAAGAAATTATTTTAGAATTGTCAAAATACAGGATTAAAAATCTTACGAATTTACTGAGACCGACCATGTTGTGTAATGTACGTACCTTAAAACTTCTAATACTGCCTGCCTATATCATCTGTTGATTTTAAAAGTTAGTTCATAAAAATTCATAAAAGAAAACTATAATTTTTATTAAAAAAATAATTTCTGTACTGTATACTTTTATACCGTTAATTGTGAGCAATAAACCAAAAAATTACAAAAAGTAATGAATAAATCCCAAATTCCTATCTTAATGTGTTTTGAACCCCCTTTATTTTTTAAATGAATTCGTTAAAAATTGTGTAATACACTACATTATATAATTACAATTATAATGTTTCTTTAACAGACAATATTTTACAAGCACAAATTAACAATTTTTTACAAATTTCCTTCATTGGTGATTAGTTAGGTTAAGTTTTGTGGCACCAGAACCAAATTTGATCTGTGATTATTTCTCAAATATGTTTCATATAAATATCGTGACCAAATGCAACAGTTCTTCCAATTATAGGAAATTTCTGATTTTATTTACAATTATTTTTAAAAAATTAACTAAATATTTCGCAAAAATTCCGTATAAAAAATTCAACACTTCTTTTAATTGCATGAAATTTCTTATATTTATTATTATTGTTAATTTTCAATAAAGCATAAGCATGATTCTTGGAGACAGCACATTTATTACACATAGAAAAGAAACGAACACATATTAAAAGTGACGCACACAGCAACTGGTGAAGTTCGCAGGAAGAATTGCGCTGATATCAAGCCTAATCACACAGATATTCTTACGCGAGAAAAATAGTCCGCTAGCTTAATCCCAACACCTGCGAGTGATATTTTTTCGAGCATTTATAAAAATACACATAAAATTAAATTCACACAACAGTACAAAAATTATATGTACATACAGAAATTAAGAAATTAACGAAATGTTTTTTCACAGAATATTTTAACTTTTCTTCACTTACAGCTTTTGTAAGAAAATCTGCAATCAACCATTCTGTTTGAACATATTTTACTTGAATTACATTGTCTTCCAAGAAATCTTTCACAAAATGAAAACGTAAGTTCATATGTCTTGATTTATTTGAAGACCTGGTGCATCTAATCCACTGAATTGCTGCTTGACCATCCGAATCTAAGGTTACAGCATCATTTATAAATTGTTTACTATTTAACTCGGTTAATAAGTTTACAGTCCAAATAATGTCTTTAGATATTTGAAAAATAGCAAACAACTCAGCTTCACATGTTGACAGACTGGCGCTTTTTTTGTTTGTGAGATTTCTGAGAAATAAATGAATTACCTAATATTATTCATTTTTATTTTTATTTTTTAAGAAATAAGTAAAATACATGCCAGAAAAATCATCCACCAATATCATGAAATATTTTGCCCCACTAAATGATTCAGATTGAATAGGACCACACAGATTTGTATGAATCAGCTAAGGAATTTCAGAACTTTTATTTACATCAACATTAGGATGCCTTTTTCTGATTATCTTACTTATATCACAGGTTTCACATCTAAAATCATTCATATCATTAATATCAATACAATCCTTCATTTTAGGCATATACTTAGGATTTAAATGACATAATCTGTAAAGCCAAATCTCATATTACTAGAGGATTGCTTAGAAAAGTAACACTCTGAATTATACAATTGTTCTAAATATATAATTCTAATCTTTTGTTATTTTTAAATGCTTCAGCAACTAAATTATTATCTTTATCAAAAATCAAAATACAATTATTATTGGATTTAATTTTACGACCCTTATCCATCAAACAAGTTACTGAGAATAAACTATATCTTAATTCAAGAACATAGCTAACATTAGTAATTGCTAAATTTGTCGGATTATTACTTACAGTTTTTGTTTTAACTGTTCCGATTCCCTCACACAAAATTTTAGTCTTCACCTGCTAAATAAAAATAATTTGTTTCAGGGATTAATTTTTCAAACTACATACTGTACTTGGCCATACGACAAGAAGCTCTACACTCCAACAACCATATTTTATCACTTAGGCTTTCTTGCTGAGGAGAACACATTGTCACCAACACTGTTTGTTGTCTGTGTCGGTGGTTAGCGGATAGCTCTAGCCCGAACTCCCAATCTTACGGTTAGTAGCCGAGTAACATGAAGATCATGCCAAAAATGCATTTCAGCTCGAGCTGATGTTATCTGGCTTATATAGCATTCACCACAACTGTTTTACATGGCGTGGTGTATTTCGTCTAAGATTATTTTCATTACATGGAGCACTTCGACCAGTATTTTTATTTTTGTAAAAGTATATATTTGGCGATATGATTTGGACGCCTGCAACTGTAACAGAGCCTTATACCTGAACTTTTGTTTTTCTTAGAATAAAACACTTCTGGGGTGACTCCTTCAGCGCGAGTACTCGTCCGCGAAAAACAGGTATTTTCTTCATCACTTAAAATTTCTAAAACATCATCCATTTACTTGGCAGATTGAGTTTTGAGAATTTCTCGCACTTTAGAGAATTTTCCTTTCAGTCCGCGCACTGTATAAAAATCAAGCTCTCTAGGTGTGACATCTAGTCCTAAAGAATGACACTTCGTAGCCATTCCTCTTGCACTGGCAACATAATCGTTTGCCGATTCATTACTTTTCATTTGATGATTTTTCATTTCATTGACGGCATCTATTTTTCGGTCTTCTGCTTGACCAGTGAATGTTGACTTTATTTTATCTCAAAGAATTTTTACATTTTCCTCTGCTGCGAACTGTAGGGTCTGTTAGTCGGATAATGATAACTTATTATGAGCGACGGCGTCAGAATTTTTTGATTCCACTCAGCTGCATCTTTTTCACTAAGATTATCTGAGCTGCCTGTATTTTCAATGCCCAAATAAAGTAATTAGTTCCATTCAGTTCAGAAACATTTAATTTATCCATGCTGACAATTTGGTTTCAACAGTTTCATTTTAATCACAAAATTCACTACGAATTTCGTTTGCGACAGTTTCGTTTTAGCCACACAGTTCACTAAGAATTTTAACGAAACATGAATTACGAACCAGAACCACGATACTGATACCAATTTGTTGTTAATTTTCAATAAGATATCAACATGGTTCTTGGAGACAGCACATTTATTACACATAGAAAAGAAACGGACACATATTGATAGTGTAATGACTTGATCCTGGTGGATCAAATAAAATGGTAGCGTTTTAAGCACAAAGGTTTTATTTACAGATTTACACAATAACAAAAACAACATCACATCCTTTAGGTTAATTGCTGAAAAATATTTACAGCTGAATTGTCAGTTCGGCATCTATGCCGAGGATTCACAAGCTGTCCGCGTATCCGGTTACTGTATATAGCTCCAGAGATCTACGGATTAGTTCCGGTAGACCTTTTCAATAAACTCGAGAACACGTGGTATCTCTTCAAATTCAGCTCTTCGCACAGCTCGTCTCGCTGTCGTATCCGCTCTCGTCCAGTCTCTAGCCAGATCAGCTGGTCCCGTACTCCCGGATCAGCTCGTCTCGTTCCTCCATTTTAACATTGGTGAAGGGACGTCTCTGAGGCTCGCATTGGCGCTCTGGAGATGCCGATCGTCCAATCATTCTTCAGAAATACTCCCAATGGCGCGCCGTCATTCTTTAAACAACCACCCCTAAACAGAACCTTCACAATACCCCAATAGTTGCATCTGGAGGTTTTGGCATTTCTTTCTTCAATGGGTCGTAAAACGCATATGCTATTCATTATTGGAACTTTATCTCAGTTTGGGTGGTCCAAAGAAGAAATAGCCCCATCTAGTGTTTCGACAGGGTTTGCTTCTTTAGTTGGTCGCCATCATGTGTGTTCAATTATTTGTCTCCATTCAATTCCGAAGGAAGACACTAAAAGAGAGAAACACAATGCGCAACAAAGGATGAATAGTCTCACCGCTGGCTAGAAGTAGCATTGTTCGAACATGTGTCTCTTCCAAAAGGAGACCAGGTGACGACTTCTTTACAATAGTTACTCGCACAGCAATTTGTGAAGTTCGCAGGCGGAACTGCGCTGGAATCAAGTCTAATCACCCAGATATTCTTACGCGAGAAAAGTAGTCCGCTAGCTTAATCTCAACAATTATAACTTACGAAGTTGTTTCAAGTTGCAGAAATTTGATACCTCATTATAAATGTTAGTTTTAGATAAAGTTTAATAACCATCAATTTAATAGGACGTTAATTAATTTACTTCGAATTTCTCATTTTTTCTTGATCCATGATCAGTTTATTTATATGGCGCAAGAACGAAATTTGATCTATGATTAATTCTGTATATTTCATAGAAATTCTATATCCAAAAAGGCAACACTAATTTAAATTATAAGGATTTTCTTTGGATAAATATGTTTAGTTAAAAAAAATTATTATTTTCCTCCCTTTATTTTTTGGATAGGAAAAAGAAAAATTGAAAAAAATTATAATTACTTTCGATAAATAATATTTTTCAAATAAAAACTAAAATGATAATTTATGATAGGTAATGACTCGTACACCTAAGCAGCATCCTGAAACTAACTTCTGACTTTCATGAATAAATAATATTGTCACATGATTTATAAAGGAAATTTATTTAAATTTTATTTGCAATATTTAAAATGCTTGAGGTATTTGAAAGTTCTACAAATCAACACATATTTATATAAATATTATATACAAGCATAATTTAATCATCTACTACATATAAAAAACATTTCTTTAGGTTCACTTTACGTTTTTGATCAGATTTGATAAACGTAGAAAATAATAATAATAATGATTCAGCTTTCACTTCTTTTAAAAGTACAAATAAAATATTTGGTGACAAATTGATATGAGTAATTAAGCTATTAAGAGCAAAGGTCTTTTGAAATTTGATAAGCACGATAATAATTAATTCTTCTGTTGGACTGTTTATGCATATTTTATAATAATACTTAGAATAATATAAAAAATAAAAATAATCCAAATTAATGGGAATAAAATTTATGTTGATATTTTATAAAATGTGAAATAATTAGAAATTATTCATATAAAAGTATTTAAAAATGTCTACATAATGCCAAAAAAAGTTTTGAAGATTTTTTTTCCTCGATCTTTACAATAAATGCACTCATGCCCATAAATGAAGGGAAATTCACGCGGAAAGCGAACTCTAAAATACATACATCCTTAGAAATACATCTTCAAAAATCATATGTAAATTGCAGGAAGCCACAATGACGAGAGTGTAAGAGAGAGATGTATAAGGAATACAGGTAAAGAAGTAAAATTGTTCAGAAGCGCTATATGCCTTTCAATGCAATAACCGCCTAGTTATGACACAAAGGATGCATCTGGAGGATTTTTTATGAGGTAGAATTATCGACCGTCTGGAATGTGGGCGTACTCAGCTGGAAGTATCCGAGGAACTTGGAATTGCCCAGAATCTCCTCTCCAGGCTTTGGAAACGATGTGGTAATGCGAAAAGACGTTAAAGCGCAGGTTGCACCCCAGTTAATGCCGAAAGAAACAGATGGAATACTGCATCAGATCCGTCCCGTCAGATCTCTTCAGCCGCTGGTAGGAGAGTTTCAAGGCAGACCGCGCACAGACGCTCGGGGCAGATTGGTCTGTATACTCCTAGGGCCTGTCAGATGTGATTTACTTTCTGCAACGGCAACGTCGTGATGTTTCGGAGTTCCGCGGTGTGACAAAGCGGTCACGAGCACCTCCACATCATAATTTGGAATAATACTTTAATTTGTAAGTTTAGGGAAAGATTAAAATTAATTGAACTAGTTTAGACGAGCGCAAAAAAGCTGTAACGTCAAAGATGGAATTAGCATTTTTTTTTATATGGTAAGTAATTAAGTAAATTAAAAATAATAGGTTTATATTATTTATGGGGCTAATGAGAACTTTAATGGAGTTACGTTGCACGTGCCTTCTAATTCTGGGTTTGGGCTATTTTGCTTAGTTTAGAAAAAATACATAATTCCAGGAAATATTGCGTGTAGCACATCGTAGCTATCTAAGGCCTAAACAGGTATAATTTTGAAAATTTAAAACACCAGATTGGTAACAGAGTTAGTTGATTCTCAGCTTTTTGACGGCTGGAAAGTTGACATAGATATTATCTATCGCCGCTCCAGGCCTCTTGCGAGAACTAGGCATTGCAAGGTCGTAAACAGGTAATTTTAATAACTCGTTACGAATCTGGGGTATTTTTTCGAAGAACTTAATTGATGTTCTTTTGATAAATTCGGAAACAGGATCAATTTGGAGGTCGTCATGAATAATTTTGTTTCTGACGTGCCAGGGAGCGTTCACTATTCTCTTCAGTTGTCCATTTTGTAGAACTTGCAACTTCCTAATATTTTTTGCTGAAGTGCCCCCCCCCCAGATTTGGGAACCGTACATTACAGTTGGTCTTATTATGGCTTTGTAGAGCAGGAGCTTGAGCCTAATCGATAGCTTGCTCCGTGGAGAGAAAAAGCTGTAGAGTTTTTTACTCATGATAATTGCTTTTGCGTGGGCTGCTTTAATATGACTATTAAAGCTTAATTTTGCGTCTAGTAACAACCCTAAGTATTTGTACTCATTTACAAAGAAGACGGGCTGGCCAAAAATTTGGGTAGGTTCTAGATCGGGCATTTTTTTCTTTTTAGTAAAGGTTTACTTTCTGAAACTAGCTGTCACCTGTGGTTAGCCTGGCGTAGAGAGCATGAATTACGGATAACGCACCAATGAGCTTATCTAATGTGTATACGCTCTCTTGGCAGCACGCCAACTCTTCCTGGGTTTGGTGACAGTTGATCGCGCACCAACCCCTTCTAGGGTGGAGAAGGGGAAACCCCTCAGTTCAGACTTCATTCTCGTGCGAGCTGGACACAGATACAGTTGCTCCTCTACTAAGCAGGAGACGGATTGTTATTACTGTTTACATTTACCTCCTATTAAGCGAGGTTGCGATTAAGTATTATATTATTTTAAGCATTTAATTTGCATATTTGTTGAGTTTCACAATAAATTGTTTAAAAAACTACAGTCCACTACTTATAAGTGAAAGCTCAATCATTATTCTAATTAAGAAATATTTTGAAGGTTCACGGATTTGGTCATAAAGGGAAAGTTAACCTGAAGAAAAGCATATACATAATATTTTATCTGCATTGCTGAAAATTATGAAACTCGCCACTTTATAGAATGACTGGACATTGAATATAATGCCTAAAACTGGCTGGCAATCTATGAATATTCATATTTCATAGAATTTCTAAAAATGACAATATATGAAATAAATCTCCTATTCAATGAATGGAAATTTTGAGCACTTTTTGTTTCAAAACTGAAAAGGCAATTGGAGTAAAATAAATCAGGAAAAACGAGCAACTGGAAAATTTCTCCTTGTTTCTATAAAAATTACAGTGAGAGATTCTATTCCTGAAGTCGACAAGAGGGAAAATGATGTGTACAATATATTGAAATTTATAATGCGTTAGCTGGAGTATGGTTTCTACTGATTGTAACTGCAGAGGGAAATTTGAAACAATTCTATGTAAGATTTCAATTCAATTTATATCTTAAGAACTTTCTTAGAATTGAAAATATTCCTGACCACGAAATTCCTGTCAAGTCAGTTCCATTTTGCCAGCCCAGTGGAAGCAGACAAGAAGTTTTCAAACTTATGTTTTAAATAAAAGGCCAAAATATGATATGTATTTGCATGAAAGATATAATAAAATGCATTTTCAAACGTTATCCAAGCCTACTACATTACAACAAGTAGGTTAATTTCAATTTCCAATTTTTTATATGAAAGTTTTTTTCTTTTATAAGAAAAGAATCCATTTTATTTTGCACAACTTTCCTTTTTCTTTATATATTTTGAATAAATTTTATAAAGCATCCTCTTTGTTTTCAGAATAACAACTCAAGCAATGTTAATTCTAGTTAACTGAATTAATTTTTCTTTTCATTTAAATTCTTTGTTTTTGTTCACAATTTTAAATGTTCAAATGAGAGAAGTTTTAAAAAGTATTAGATAACATTCTTATATTTTGGTATAGCAATAACATATGTATATTTTTTATTTTGACATGAGGTCAAAAAGGCTTAGCAGAATATATTTAAATATATTTATATTTATATATTTTATTTATATAACTTCAAAACAGAGATTTTTTTAAAACTTGAGATAATGCAGACATTTTTTAATACTTATATGAATAGTTTCTAATTATTTTATAAAATAGTGACAAATTTTACTCCCATTAGTTTCATATATTTTTATTTTTCTCTATTATCCTAACATTATAATAATATTTGCAAAGAGAGTCAATATCAGAATGAAAACATTATCATGTTTATGAATTTCTATAAGACATTTGCTGGTTAATTACTTCTCTCCAATTATCAACAAATATTTTATTTGTACTTTTTTATAAAAAAAGGGAAAACTCAATAATTATTATAACCGTTTTCTAGGTTCATCAAAGCTGATCAAAAAGGAAAAGAGAACTTAAAGAAATATTCCTTGTATACGGCAGATGACTCAGTTATACCTATATATAATTTTATAAATATGTGTGGTATTTATATAAATTCGTAGAAATTTCAAATGCTTCGGGTATTATAAATATTTTAAATTAAATTTAAATAAAAAAATTCTATAAATGATGTGACAACATTATTTATTCATGAAAGTCATTGAGTCAGTTTCAGGATGCTACTTGGGTGTACAAGTCCATTACTGAAAATTCAGCCAAAAATTTGAAGTAACTTTATCATCTTACTTTGCATTTGTGAAATTTTATTTAATCAAGGTCTTTTTAAATTAATGGTTTTCTTCCTGTATCCAAAAAATAAAAAGGGGAAAATAAAATATATATTTTTAAACATTTGTCTGAAGTAATTTTGTATAATTGAAAGTGTTTGTTTGGAATTGGGCATTTGTTTAGAATTTCGTGAAATGTTAGAGTTAATCATAGACCAGATTTGATTCTTGTGCTACAAAACCAAGTTAAACTTATCATAAATCAAAAAAAAAATATTCAAATTTCAAATAATTTATTTATTTGTAAAATGTTGTCTATTAGACACTAGCTAACACTAACATTTGTAATGAAGTATTAAGTTTCTTCAACATGAAGTATGTGAGTTAATAGGAGTTTCGTATAAATGAAGCAAGTGTTGCATTTTGTGTATTGAATTTTTGTATAATATTCAGAATTTGTCGTAGACCAAATTTGGTTCTTTCACCACAAAACCAAACCTTACTAAACATAGATCTAGAAAAGATATTTAAAGTAACTTGTTAAATTGTATTTGCAAAAATATTGTCTATTGAAGAAACACAAAATAGGAATGTTATAATTTATTGTTTTAAATAATTTTTAACCAATGCAATAAAAAATAAAAGAGGGGAATATTCAAAATATGTTAAAAAAGGAATTAGGGTTTTATTTATAATTTTTAGTAATTCTTTGTTTATTGCTAACATTAAACAATATAAAAGCGTATAGCAAACTATAAGAATATATTTAGTTCTATATAAAAATTATATAGAACTATATAATATTTTTAATAACAATTATATAGTCTTATATAGAAAATAGAATTATATAAGGCATATAAGAATAATATGCTTTGAATTTTATTGAAAAAACTTTTAAATTTAACAAATGGTATAGGTATTATTAAAAATTTAATTATATATATATATATATATATATATATATATATATATATATACATACACGAGGGATATTCGGAAACTAAGATTCGTTTACTTATAAAACATAAAACATTACAGATTTTTTCAAAACACTTTATATTTTAAATTCCTTACACGTTTCTCTATTTTTCTATATAGTTTTCATATTTGTTTAAACATTTGGTATAACGTTCTACGAGCTTCTGTATGCCTAAGTTGTAGACGTCTGCCGCCTGTGAGGATAACCAGCCTTGAACTTCTTCTTTCACCTCGTCAGCTGTGTCGAAGCGCTTGCCGCCGAGAAACTGTTTAAGGTAGCGGAATAAGTGAAAATCACTCGGAGCCAAGTCTGGATTGTACGGTGGGTGGTCAATTTGCTCCCACCCAAAAAAATCTGATCAGATTTTATGTGTTAATGCCAGAATGGGGTTTGGAATTGTCATGCAGCAACAGAACTATAGACGTCAGAAGACCATGTCGCTTATTCTGTATTGCACGTCTAGGTAGGGTAGCGCAGTAAGCGGCTGCATTTATTGTTGTCACTTGCTGCATAAACTCGACTAACAAGACCCCATGTCTATCCCAAAACACGATTGCCATAACCTTGCGTGTTGAGATTGTCCGCTTGGCCTTGACTCTGACTGGTGAATTTGTGTGACGCCATTCCATTGACTGACGTTTAGACTCTTTGGTTATGTGAGAAACCCACGTCTCGTCCCCTGTGACAATCCTCTCTAAAAATTGATTTCTTTCTTTATGATATCGATCCAAAAAATCAAGAGCACAAGCCATTCTTTTCAGTTTGTGTTCCTCACTAAGCAGCCTAGGAACCCAACATGCTCGCAATTTGCGAAATTTCAACTTTTCGGAAACGCCTTTGTGCAAAGTTGTTTTACCCACATTCGGAAATTCCAATGCCACAGTTGAAATTATGAATCGCCGGTCTTCACGAATCTTTTCATCCACGGCATTGACCAAATCATCTGCGATCACTGATGGTCGACCGGAACTCGGTTCATCATGAACATTTCCCGTCCGTCCTACAAAGCTCTCACCCACTTACGCACTTTCTTGCTACTCATCACATTTGGGCCATATACGTCGCTTATCTGTCTATGAATTTCCGCTGCTGAAACGTTCTTTGCTGTCAAAAACCGAAACACTGACCGTATTTCACAGTCGGCGGGCTGATCAATTGATTTAAACATTTTGAAGTAGCTCTGTACTTAGCACTATGGCGTCTTTAGCAAATGGCGTCTTTTGACGAGCAAGGTATGCCGGGAGTTGGTATGTATGCGCGACATTCGATTAGCTACGACGATTTGGACCTTAGTTTCCGAATATCCCTGGTATATCTTCTTTTTTTATTGCGTTTACGAGCCTGCAGATTTGATGTGATACACCTATTTCACCCTTGTATCTCTAGGCAATTTTAATTATCGTGTTCTCATAATCAAAA